>ML800825.1:140755-166849 GCA_009831015.1 Picea engelmannii
ACCAGCTACCATTCTGCAGCAGTTTCCACATCTCAAGCCTTGAGGACAAGGTTGTTTTTAAGGGGGCGGACATGTTAAGGTCCTAACCCGCACATAGGTAGATCAATGTATTTGGATGTAATAAAGGTCAATATTAATAAGGCTTTTCAATAAAATAGAATAAGGCAGATGTAAGAAGACCTAATAGAAGCTTTCACTTCTAGAAGGATCTTCCTCTAGATGCTTCTCTTAATAGACATATTTAGTATAAATAAGAGGTGAAGGTATGAGAAACCTAGCTTGGAGATTATCATAACAGAGCGCTACTATACTGGAGGTTTCCCCCTCGAAGAGGCCTGTGAACATTGCTATCTGAATCAAAGCGGTATTTCTGTTGCTATTTCGTATATCATTTATGTGTATGGTGAAGATTATGCTGGATATTTTACTATCATTCTGTCATTTCTAGCATTTCATTTCTATTCTGCATATTTTATATATATCTGGTATCTTGCATGCACACATGCTTACAATCTAGGATATTTTTTCAAATCTTTCTTAGTGTAAACAACATTAGGGATTTTAAAGGATTGGTAAGGACCCATATGTCCACATGATAGTTATTTATGGCTTTTAAAATTCCGCAAGGTTGTACCAATGACACTTAGTAAGATAGGTAACAAATATTTTTAAGGACCACAGGAAGTCCACATGTTGCAAATTCACACCTAACTTATTAAAATTTAGCACATTCTCTCACTTGCTCACACACAAAGGCACTTCTCACTCACAAAATTTCCATCTTGAATTATGGAGGTTGAATTAGGCTTTCTCCAAAGGAACTCCGAAACGTCCCACTATTTTCTTGAAGCAATTATCCATACCCACTTAATTCAAACGAGATTGGCTCACACCCCCAATATCTCAGCCCACCACATCTAAAATTTTCCTAAAAAACTCACTACGTTTTCCTCCATAGGATGTGCCAAAATAAAAATTTTAGTCTATGTAGGATCTCGGGGGTAGGCATCCAAATAACCCCTCGTTATCTGGTTCTCACATTTTCAAACATTAGAAGTTGACAAATAGGGAACTTTCAAATTCTCTAAGTCAAGTATTCCTACACCATCAGGCAAGGATATACCCGTGAAGGGTTGAAGGTCGAGGTCCAGTTGTTCTGTGCGTCCCCCCTTGAGTCACCCAACTCTTGGAAGGGATCCATCCCATGACCCATTTCTAAGGCCGAAAATCTAAATGTCACACTTTGACCGAGGTACCTAGTGCCCAAATTTAGGACATCTACCCAGGTGGAAATTGTGGGTTGCAGTTGCACGTTGATCAGATTTTGTGTGGCTATTGGGAAATATTGCCAGCTCTTTCAGGATATTCACCCTCTACCCCTCATTATAACTGATTATTTCATCCTTCACTAGTTCCTCCTTCGGTGGCTTCAGAACCCACTGTTGAGTTCTCTTGGAAGGTCCAGTGCTATTTGAGAGGAAGGACAATACGTCTTTTAGGACACAAGCATATGTTTTCTTTGTTCCCCCACGCGAAAAAAATCCACCTACCCACATGTATGCTTATTCACAATTGATTTATGTATGATGCTCATTTGATTACATGCAATTGTGAGTTATATTATCTTGTGAAGGTACAATTTATACAAGTCTCTTTTTCATTTATTTCTCTCATCACCATTTGCACACATTCACTTTTCTAGTTAGACATCATAGGGGACCCACAGAATCCCTATCGTTCCAAATGCTTGCAAAATCTCCCTCTTATTCTAGGAGGAGTCCCTAGTCTTGTCGAATCACCAGCTCAACCATCTCACACCCCTGTGAGTGCCACTATTCTAGGATCATATTTTCTTGTTTCCACTTTTCTTGGGTCCAATTCCCAAGGACAGTCATCCACTAGCTCTCCTTCACAAGGAGGCGGGGGGGAAATTTCTTCTCAAGGGAGAAGTACAACCCCACCAAATCCCTCTCAAGGGTCAGGTCCACTACTTGCTCACACCATGGTTGGAACTAATCCTCCACCAACTCCCCCCATGCCATACTTGGCATCTCTCAACATTCTTGATTTGACTAAACTCACGAATGGTCCCATTTTACATGAACACACATGGCCCAATATGCCTACCAAACTACCTTCAAATATTCCAAAATTTGAAGGAAAATTGACGGAGGATCCTGCCAACCATGTTATGACCTTCCACTTATGGTTCTCTTCAAACAACATCATGGATGACTCCATCCGTTTAATGTTATTTCAAATAAAACTCACTGGTCCACCAACCAAATGGTATGTGGACGAAAAGTCAGGGTCCCATGTAACTTTTGAATCCTTGGCCAAAACCTTTTTGGCCTTTTTTCAACTACCAGTTCGTCATGACACTTGTTTATAACTGCTCTCCGAGTTCAAACAAACCTCAAATATGCATATTTTCGACCAAATCCACGAATGGCATCGACGATGTAGTTTATGTAAAGCGGAAACCACCAAAGAACAAAGTCTCGATTGGTTTCTAATATGTGGCATCGACCTTCCCCTAATTCAAAGAGGAAGCCATCAACAAGGCCCAACATTTTGACCTCATTTATGCTCAGTTGGGTTACTTATACACAATATTACTTGATGCACCTAGACCCATACCATTTGGCCAGGACAAACCTGGAATGTCTCACTCTCCAGATGGGTTTATTAGTACCACGACACACCACAACCCGTACAACCAACCACCACCTATGTATGGTGCACCTCAATATCTGCAACCATATGGAGGTCCATCTTATTACCCTCCTCCCCCTTACCAACAACCATATCCNATGAGTGGACCCTTGTCGACACCCATGATGCACCCCACCTCTCAACCAAGTTCATGTTCCCCTTATACCTCAGGATATAACCTAGGCACTAGTGAAAGCACTTCACCTTCCTATGTTCCCTATGGATCGTTACCACAAAACAATATGTAATTTTTTTTTCCTGGTCCTCCAAAGCCGATTGCTCCTCCACATGGAAAACCACATGCCATCATTAACTTTATTCAACCCTCTCCCATTCAACAACATCATACTTTTGAGTAGTTGAAAACGAAAAATCCATCCCATCAGTCAAATAATGCCAAGAAGAAAGGAAAAAATTGAAACAATAATAACTCGGGACCATGTGGAAATAACCCCTAATAAAACCAACTTGTTGGGGGAAACCATAATCAAGGTAACTAGAACCCCCAAGGGGACAATAACACCAATACCAACCTCAGGACAATTATCCATTGTGATCTTTGTGGTGAGCATGCACATTATACTCACCATTTCCCCTAAATTTCTGACTTCAAACAGATGAATGAATCCATGAACGTGTCACATCCTCCAGTGTCACCTGCCCCTCAGCAGGCCCCACAACAGTACTTGCAATAACCACCCCTGACCGTGTTGCAAAACCCTATTCCACACCAAGGTGTGTTGAATACCCAATAGGAGGTACATTCCTATTCCTCAATGGCGAAGAAAAAATTCTTCTACAAATGCGCGGTCGTCAATACAACATACCCCTAAACATACCCTTATACGATCATCTGTACGACCCCTAACTCACAACTAGGAAATGCATGCTATGCAGAAGGATGAGACCACTAACCTGACTCTTGCAACTCCCAGATCGGTTGACTCGAGCTCTCGTAATCTCAAAATCTCCTCCAAATGCGCTCGTCAAATCACTATAGCGATGGGTATGAATGAGGTGGCATTGTGGGCCCACTAGCCATATATAGTCCCTTTTTCCAAATTTCCACACTCAGTTACAGGAGCCTAGAGCCTCTGTTTCCCGATTTGTCTTCAGCCACAGGATCATGGTACCGCCATCTACACAGTCACGTTCTCCGAGTCACCATCTGAACTTGGCCCCGGGGGATCATTTTTCTCACGTCACGTCTAGGTACGCATGCTCATGTTCAAAATTATCAAATAGTTGTTATATATTCTTTATCCTCAGATATTGTTCATGTCGGGTATTCAACTTTATTGTGTGTAGGTACTTGGTCATCACAAATGGCACAGCCCCTTCAAGTATATGTTTGACACTGGCATGTAATCATTCCCTCTGAATATCAATTGCATATCCTAGTCACACCCTATGACATTCACCTTTAGGGTCCTTACATTTGGCTTTTCACTATCGTCACCTCTGCTGCATTTTTGTATTGTCACCTGGTAGCACTCTCTCCCACATGAGTTGTCCCATTCATAGTTCCCTTTGGAAATTTGACACTAATGCTTCTTTCACCCTCTAGGGATGGGAGTCCCGATAGTCTTATGCACTTTTGAGAATAAGCCCCATACTTCTTCTCATCATATTGCTAGCTTTCCCAATGGAATCCCATGTTATCTCATCTTGGTTCTATTTGACTACACCTCCACAGTATTATTAACCCTCCATTTCATCCACCATCAATTTTCCCATCTACAAATTACCCTCCATTCATTTACCTCATACATAAACCCACCCATAGGCCCCCCACCAGTTCTCTTCACAACTTGTGCCCTCACAGGCCAAGCCATATCACACTAGGCCACCCGTTTCTGTATCTGTACACTCATCCAAAATTATTATTTATTTATTTGGTAATTGTAAAAATCCTTTGTTTCCATCATTTACTTAGCTTTTTGTTGTCACCCTTGATGACCTTCTTCTCCCAGCAACACAACCCTTGTCACCCTTGGTTGGGGCATCCACTCTCCTTTTCTCATTTCAACATCGTTCATGAACCCCGAGTAACTGAAAGTCCATTTACCTCTGATCTCTGAGTTTGTCCACTTTGTCAAGCCTCTGGCACAATTTAACCCCATATCTAGCCGTCCCCCTGACACTAGATACAATTTTACGGTTGTTGTCAATCATCCTTAAAACATACCCCGAACCAAGGGAAGTCTTGAGTCTCACCACATCTTGAGTTTGTTCATGTTCCCTATCAGTCCCTGATATTATTTCCATGGATTTCATGAATCCCTTTGCTTCGTGGAGTCGCGTCTCCCTTTCTGTCGACATCAACATAGTTTCCATAAGGGAGATAGTATCTTGACTCTCATTACCTTTACAATGAGGAGTCTCATACAACACAAAGAGAATCATCATTTCTCTTTGATTCTATTGAACCCCATAACGTTCGACTTCAGAAAAATCTCATGTTACGGTGGGTCTTACTATGAGACTATTGTATTTGTTTTATACCATCCAAAGACCTCTAAATTTGTTAGGCCATCCATGCCTACGAGTCATTGACATTTCTTACATGCATCCTTGCCTCTTTTCAGAGTATGTTAACCATTCAGAATTGTCATCTTCCATTATCAAACTGCCCCGGAGGGCACTGCAGTTATCTACATCAGCATACAACTTCAGTTGCTATATTACATTTTGAGTTACATGGCATGAGCATGGGGCATGCTCACCTTGTTTGTATATATATTTTCTTTTTTATCCCTAGAAAAAGGTTTGGGTCCCAAAGTTTCCCCTCTCCCTCTGATGGATCTCTCTTGCAGTTCCTCTCAACACTCTTCATTACAATGGCACTCTGAGTAGAAGAAACATTGATGTATTTTGGCTATATGTATGCTCCTAACCTCACACATCAGGGGGCATCTGTTATCATTGAAATTTTGTCTGCAACATTGCACGCAAATGGTTACATAAATACAACAATGCCAACAACAATTAGTTCACCTGCAACACCAAAATGCATTTCTAAAGGCAAAAAATATACAATTGGGAAAAAATTGGCATTCTCAAACTCACTAAAGGAAGCGTGCGCATAGTGCATGGGCCAACAAAGCCTGTAGAGCGCACAATGCACCAAATGCACAAATGTGTACGAGAAAATCCATGCACTCCTTTTAACAACACATTTATGGTTCTTATTGCCCCCCCAACCACTTATGGACCAACTCCCAACTTGATTTGACCTCCAAATCTGAGTGAAATCTGAATGGGGGGTTGGTCAAGGACGAAAGGGTGCCCTAAAGGGCCCCTTGTTCACACTAAGAACCAGTTGATTTTTTCCTTGAGGAAATGCTATAAATGGAGGCCATGGGTGCACTAATAAACCAATATCTTCATAGTATTGTTATGCTACCTCAATTCTCCATTGAGAATCCTCTTTTCTCCTTGGAGTATTCAAGCACCATTGCAATAGGCCATTCCACTCACCTCTTGAGAGAATAGGCATAAATTTTCTTCATCATCTGCCATTTTTATCCCATTGTAAGAAGAGCTCTCCATTAGCGAACTCAAGATCCCTCCCAAGGAGGAAGAGGGGACCCATAAGTCCTCATTTTTCTCTATGGTATTTTTCCAACTAATATAGTTATCCATTGGTGGCATAATCTTGGTCATTGGTTGATTCTTCATGGTTCTAAGTTTCTTATGCATTCTAGTTTTTATTTTCTTAGTTGTTTTAGTTTGTTTATTACATGTGTTTGGCTTTTTTAACCCACTCACAAACTTTTGTCTTGTCTAACAGGCCCAACTAGGCATACAAGTGCCATTGTTTTTCTCCCACAAGTGACGCAACGAGAACAACAACAATCTTAGGCATGAGGTTATGAGATGCCCCTAGATCCATAAAACATATGTGAAACAATTTATCATGAATGCTCAATGATATATAGAAAGGAGGGGAAGAGTCATCCCTATCCTCTACCAAAGGTCCCAGTATGATAGTTGTTTTTTCATCTTGGAGGTTGACTTAATCTGTGGGATAAGATGAAGATTCAAGTTGCAACATTTTGGAAAGGTACCTTTTGAAATCCTTATTCTTAACTAGGTCCAAAAAAGGCAAAGGGATTTTAATCTTTTGAATCTCATTCTCAAAGCTAAAAGAGGAGGGACGCTTCATAATCTCCTTAACTTCTGGGGTAGGAATCTTAACCACAACCTCGTGTTTTTCGTGCCTCTTTTTCTTCGCTGCTAGCTACCACATGCTTAACATGATTCTCTGTTCTAATAGGTTGATCAGGAATGTCAGGATTTCCCTCTTTCTCCTTGGACCTTAGGTCATATCTATTTGGATTTCCACTGATCCTTTCCCCTTTGCTCAGCTCATTTAGTTGGCTATCCATGAGAGACTCCTCATATGAAGATTGGGTTAAATGAGGAGATGAAGAGGCGTCACCAAGACAATGGATTTCAGGATCAACATCTTCTTCCTCTCCTTCTTCATCAGTAAATAGGTTATTTTCGAGAGGGGCTTGGATTTTCCCTGTCGTTGATCTGGCGATTGCGCATCTGACAGTCACGACTTAATCTGACTTAAACTGATCACTTGTTGGATCAACCACAGTTGTCGATATCCGAGTCTATGTGATATGACGATCTAGACCAATTGCGGGATTAGAACTAGCAGGTTGTTTAATTCTTCATTCTCTCCCCATACCTGTCGTTGATCTGGCTTGCAGATCCGATGGTCATGATCCTCCAATGATCCTTAAGCCCACGATCACTCATATGACCAATGCCTATAATATTAGACGATCAACACGGTCAATTTCTTGATCAGACGGTTACTGAGGCTTCTCACTCTGATCGGATGACTGCTGAGGCTTCTCACTCTGATCGGATGACTGCTGAGGCTTCTCACTCTGATCGAATGACTACTGAGGCTTCTGACTTTGAGCTTATGCTTTTATTTCCGAGCTTTGATATCTGCATTTTCTAACCCTCTTGAGATTTTATCATAGGAACATTGTTGATCCTATCGTTATCAACAATAATCATGAATTGCTTCAGTTCTCTCCTCCTCCCGAGCTTACGCTTTCGATCTTCTGCATATTGTTCATTCCTCCTCCTGAGATTTTATCATAGGAACATTGTTGATCCTATCCTGATCAACAATAATCATGAATTTCTTCATACTGTTCACTTCTTCTGCTAACTGATATACTATGCAATACGCTCTTCCTTTTGAGCTTTCATCTTCATTCGCTTTTGCACTGCATTTTTCCTTCTAAGCTTTGATTTTCATACTGTTCGCTTCTTCTGCTAACTGATATATTGTTGACATCAATGACAATCTCATCTATGGTAAATCACAATGATAATTCATCATAAAAACAAATCATCACATCGACTTTTGACATCAATGACAATATGTCAAACAAAGCCCAGCACCCATGAAAATGTTTGTGGAGCTAGGTTTATGAGTGGAGGTCAAATGGACAAAGCTTAGTACAAGAATGTTTTAACATAGAGACTGGACAAGTAATGTATAAGGAAACGAGGTCCTCATTAACTTCATTCATTGGTTAAGGCTAAAGGTGAGTAGAAGGAAGACTTAGTGAGAAAGGTGGACAAGTTTTCCATGAGCATCCAGCCTTCAAGCAGCTTGGTGAAGAAAAACTCAAGCACAAGAATACTCTTGAACTCAAGTTTAAGGTACTGAAATATATCACAACAGTATTATAATCAAACCTCCATTACAATACAACTACAACAACTTGTCTGGATCATCCATGCACGAGCATTTCATCATAAGAGGAAACAAGAAAACTAAAGAAAATACTGAAACAGGTCATAGCAGCATTATAATCAAACCTCCATTAGAATACAACTACAACACCTCGTATGGATCATCCATGCATGAGTGTTTCAACACAACAATAAACAAGATAGTGTACTCATCCTACTGCACTAATAACCCACGTACACACGCGTGTTGCATGCTATTTAGTCCATGTACACATGTGTGTTGCATGCTAGTTAGCCTGCGTTTACCTCCAAAAGTTGCAAAAAATATAAAATTGCATGGAATTCGACAGAGTTTACGGGCTATGGAGGGTTTCCTAACCATTTTACTCCTTGTATCTCGTCCCCAAACCGAAGAACCATATTTTTCTCATATAAAAAGAGGTATTGGGGTGTCATTTAGAGAGACAAGCAAGAGACTAAGAAAACTCTACCAAAATCCCTTCCCCTTCTTAGCCCAAGATTTGCATCCTATTATGATTTTTAGCCTTAGCCTTCGCCTCCATCCATTTCTCCTTATGAAACCATTCCTCCTTCCCTAGGTGACAAGTTGGTTGTGAGAAGCTAACATGGAATCAATGCACTTGGAGCCATGATAGAGGAGCATGGACTCGGTTTGTGGAGCGATTATCGACAAAGGTTGTAATCCTTTTTATCTTAAAATTGAATAAAATAATTCATTCTTGTCCCAAAACCCTATGTCTACATGCTTGCCTTGATTTGTGCATTTATATCTATGTTTAAACTTTCAAAGTGATTAGTAGAGATAATATATGTTGTTGCATTGTATTCCTAACCTTTTGCAGGTCAACTTTGGGAGGAGACCAATAATCTAGGAGGCAACAAGCGAAAGAGGTTGACACCAACCACAAGGACTAAAGGTGTACTAATTAATCCTCTTTCCTTTCTTTCTGATCACTTAGTTTAGTTGGTTTTGGGGTAGTTTAAGAGTAGAACTGTATTTTAAGGGAGTTAGTGCTCTGCCTTTACCTTTGACCCAATATAGGGGGATTTTTCCTGTAGCACTACCCCGTATTTGTGCATGTCCCCAAGGAAAACATGACAAAATTGGATCCATCCGGAAATAATGGAATATTTGTTGGTTACAGTGACACATTGAAGGCATAAATGATATATATTCTTGGTCATGGGAAATTTGATATTATCCGAGATGTCACCTTCGATGAGAGTGTATCTTTCAACAAATCAAAATAAGACTGTGCAAAAGAGGTTCATGAGGAGGACAATGAAGTTACTAGAGTTACAGAAGCAAAAGCAGTTGAACAAGAGGAAGTCATTCATGAGGATAGTGACATGGAAGAACCTCAGAGGCCAACAAATATTCCTTCTCACAAGAGAAGCCCAGCTTGGGAACATGAGCTCATCATATATGTAGAAATATATGGTGCCGTAGAAAAATATCTCAGGGAAAGTAAGAAGCCAAAACCGTATTCTAGCTATGTGGCATGTTTGTGTGATATCATGGATGCAGAACTATCCAGTTATGAAGAGGCTGTAGAAAAGAGGGTATGGAAGGATGCCATGGGGGAGGAATACCAGTCCATAGTAAAGAATGATGTTTGGGATGTGGTCCCCATACTGAAGGAGAAATCAATAGTAAGTTCAAAATGGATCTAAAAAATGAAACATGCAGTTGATGGAAGTATTGAAAAGTATAAGGCTAGATTTGTGGCTCAAGGATTCTCTCAAAAGGAGGGAAATGAATATGAAGATACATTTTATCCTGTGGTAAGATATACCTCGATCGGGACTATACTTTCATTGGCCACAATAATGAAATGAAAGGTGCATCATATGTATGTGAAGAAAACTTTAGTGAATGGTGAAATAAAAGAGGAAGTATATGTGGAGCAACCACAAGGGTTTGAGGTACATGACAGGGAGATGCATGTGTGCATATTGAAGAAGGATTTATATGGATTAAAGGAGGCACCCATAGCATGGTATGGAAGGATTGAAAGTTTTCTGACAAGCTTAGGATTTACAAGGAGTAGTGTAGATCCTAACCTTTACTTTAAAGTTGTGGATGATGGCCTGGTAATACTATTGTTGTATGTGGATGACCTATTTCTAATAGGTGTGGAAACACTCATCTCATAGTGTAAGAGAGAAATGGTTGTTGAGTTTGAGATGAAAGATCTCAGGATGATGCATTACTTTTTAGATCTAGAGGTATGGAAGAGACGTGATGAGATATTTTTGAATCAAGGGAAGTATGCAATGGAAATCCTGAAGAGGTTCAGGATATTGGATTGCAAAGCAATGGATACACCTATGGTATCAAATCTGAAGTTGATGCAGGATACGACTTCAGAGACTTTGGATGCTACTTTATATAGGAAGACGGTGGGTTCATTGATGTACTTAATGAACATGAGACCGGATATATGTTTTTTTGTGAACACCCTGAGTCAGTATATGGAGCATCCCATACAGGTTCATTTGGTCGCATCAAAACTTGTGATAAGTTATCTTAAGGGTATATTGGATTATGGTCTTAGGTATGTGACAGACCATGAGTTTGGGTTATGTGGATATTGAGATTCAGATTGGGCCGAAAGTATTCTTGATCGGAAGAGTACTTCGACATATTGCTTCAATATAGGCTCCAGTATGGTTTCGTGGAATGGCATGAAGCAGCCATGTGTAGCACTCAGTACGGTTGAGGCTGAATATGTGGCAGTATGTGAAACATGTAAAGAGTTAGTGTGGCTTCAGAAGCTATTTTTCGGGTTATTTGGTCTCAAACTTGAGGCAACCTACATTTGGTGTGACAACCAGAGTTTCATGAAGTTGTTAGACAATACGGTGTTCCATTATAGGTCAAATCATATCGAGATCAAATATCACTATATCAGGGATATGGTGCAAAGGGGAGTAGTGAGGCTATAGTATGTAACTACTAATGATCAGGTTGTGGACATGTTGACCAAGCCACTATTGAGGACGAAGTTCGATCACTTCAGGGATAAGCTTGGCGTGGCCCCTCTTCATAGGGAGTGACGAGGTACAGATGCATTGCAGGGTAGTGGATGTCCTAGGGACATGTTGTATCTATTTGAGAGCTACCCATAGGACTTGGATACATTAGTTGTGAAGTGACATGGGTGCACATAATGAGGTACATATGCATTGCGGGGTAGTGGATTCCATGGTGACATGTTGAATCTATTTGAGAGATACCCATAGGCCTTGGATCCATTGGCTGTGAAGTCACATTGTACTATGTATATCCGATGATGTATATATTCATATGTTCAATAGTCAATGGTCATGAGCTCGTGTGGCAACAAATAATACCTTCCTAGTTAAGAGGTAGTGTCGATATTTTGATGTAACTACATAATATATTCTTTTGTATTTGTATTGGTCAAACCTTGAGAAGGTTATTGTAATCTTATTTTATAAATTGACTCAAAATAAATTATTATTTTATTGTTATCCTTATTGTGAAAGTCAAAATGACCCCTCTTAGGGTTGCATCTTTTTGGGAGTCAAGTTATGTGTATAAATAGAGATCGAGTTCCTCTCATTTATATACACACACAACTCGCCTTCTCTTGTGTATTTGGAGCATACTAAAGGAGTTCTAGAAAATGAGGTATTGTTTTATTGGTCTTTGGTAACTTGGTCTTCGTCTATTTGTGGAGAGCTATAACATGACATTGTATTGGTTGAAGGAATCTATACTGAAGAACTGGTTGTTGGTTTTTCTCCCCCACGAGGGTTTCCCAGGATATATATTGTGTCCTGTGATTGTTTATCTTTCAGTGATCCTATTACATGCAATTGTTAATGAATGTTAAAGAATATAATTGAAACTTCTAAAATTATAACACTTGCGATAATCATTTTTCAAAAAAATGGAAATTGTGGCTAATTATTTCTGAAAAAATGGAATATTTTCCAACTAGATTTAAATTTAGCTATATCAGGTCAACATTGGGAAGAAGTTTCAATTGATTTTATTACAGGTTTACAAAAATATAAAGGAAATACTTTCATCATGGTAGTAGTGGATCGATTGACAAAGTATGCCCATTATTTCTCTCTTTCTCATCCTTTTAAATCAAGTACAATAGTCGTAACATTCATGGAAATTGTTCAGAATCTACATGGAGTCCCCAAGATTATTGTAAGTGACAAAGATCCAATTTTCACTGGAAATGTTTGGACTGAATTATTTTCTAAATTACTTTTTGGGCACTAAATTGGCTCACAACTCATCTTATCATCCTCAATCTGAAGGGAAAACTAATATTGTGAATAAATGTCTATAAGGATATCTTCATTACTTGTCATCTAATAAACATACACAATGGTTCAAGTGGTTTCACTCAGTGGAATGGTGGTACAACACATCCTCCCATACTTCATACAAAATTTCCCCATTTTTGGCACTTTATGGATATCATCCTACATCCATCACATCACCCTTGAAAGGGACTACAAAGGTTCAAGCAGTGGAGTACCACATAGGGCACCAACTAGAGGTTCTCAATCTATTTAAGGACAACTTGGTTATGGCACAAAATAGAATGAATCAACAAGGAAATCAGTATCACAATGAAAGGGAATTTGAAGTTGGGGATTGGGTATTTCTAGCTACAACCATATAAACAGATGTCCCTAAAGCAACAAAAGAAGGACAATAAATTAGCACCCAAATATTATGGCCCCTATAATATTTTAAAAAGGATTGAAAGTATGGCTTACAAATTGGAGTTGCCTCCATCTTCACATGTACATCCAGTCATGATCTAGTCTTCCATGTAACATCCCCAACCCTCCAAAGGTCGGGCAATGCTACCAACACTTATGACTTTAGCCCTTTAAAGCTCTGATACCAAAATGTAACATCCTTGACCCTCCAAAGGCCGGGCAATGCTACCAACACTTATATAACATGAATTTAAATAAATTCAATACATTAACACAGAGTAAGCACATAATTACTGTTAGCATACATAATCCATGGCATTAACAATAATTCATATGCACAACAGTAAACATCATCGCAACGGAATACATGATAATATTGCAAGAATCACATACATGCATTTAAAAGATGAATTTAAACACATGCATATACTTATCTTTGAAACTAGATGTAACTCACCAACTGCATGTAGACCTTACACGAACCTCCCAGCCTTAGACTGCACTGCTCATCACTCTCAGCAGTAGGTCACCCACGAGATGGGACTAAGCTCCACCGACAGGGAATCCTAGGCTAGGCAAGGTCAACGGGAAGACACCCAATTACAGAGGAAGGATATTCTCCCAGGAGTCATTTATGCCCACTGCTCACAGACTCTCATTCCCCACATGCCTATCCCACCCCAGGAGTATACACCTTCATTGTCACCAAGACAGTCCTTCGGATGCTAATCTCCCTTGCCTTGGGCTTCAGCAACAGACCGGACCAGAAGTCTTAGAGTTCTGTAGCAACTACATGACCCCTTCTAGGAGTTCTTACTTCCTCAACACAATCTCTCACCTGGAGAGAGTTGCTCACAGGTTTGGAAACTTGTTCTTGTGACCAATTCCAACACAGTGAGGACACAACATCAAGGCTTAGCAACACACAGTCAATGGAATCAACCTCACATAGTCGGGACTATGCTGCCACAATAGCCCACTGGGATAACACAACATGACCCAGACAAATTCAGGTTTCTCAATCATGCAACACGTAAAAGACTCACGGTTATGGTTTCAAGATTGCGTAAGGGAACACAAAGATCTCACACATAGGCTTGAACTGTATAAGTAAGGGATCTGAAAAAAACACCAGACAGAGGTCGATCATGGGCAGTCACAAGTTCAGACAGAGGATGGTGAATTGGAAGGTCGAACCCCCGAACTCAAGTGATGAATGACCGAATGGAGACCCCCAACATGGATTAGTCCTATGGTTTTAACTGCATTCGCCTGGGTCGACACATGTCGCCCATTAAGCTGCATGCGCTCCATCAACATGTGTTCCTCTCCAGGAACTTAGGACAAAACATATACATTTACACAGTACTTTGGAATAATAATAAATTATTATTCCAAAGGGCTTAAGCCCCCAAGCTTAGCCCCTCTTTATTACCTTTCAACCCCCTCTCCCTTACCCAGTATTTGTGGAAGCTTAGTCCCCCATCACTCATTCATTGTGGTCGGTCTACACGCGAAGATTTTTATCTTTTATTAATAATGTGAATAATTACATGTACAAAATTAGGCTCCTGGCCTTTAACACTTAGGCTCTCTGGCCTAATAAACACATAAGCCTATTAAATTATTTTTACTCGGATCAACAGCCTAAAAAACATGATTTACAAAACATGATTACAACAGGGCTCGTCCTTTGGGATATTATAATCCCCTCCCCTTATTTTTTCACTGTCCTCAGTGCAGCTTTCACACAACATCCGCAAGATTTTCAAAATATTAAAAAATATGCAAGTATTTTGCCCGCATAGCATCCTCATGCTCCCATGTCATGTCCTTAGGACCGTACCAGGTCCATTGTACCTTTACAAGCCCTATAGCTCGATTTCAGTGTTGTTTTCTTTTCCTGTCCAATATGCGCATAGGATAATCTTGCAGGAGACCTTCTTGCTCCACCGGAAGCACATTCCAATCGATAACATGATTAGCATCGGGTATATATTTCTTAAGCAATGAAACATGAAACACATTATGTACAGTCATGGATGAAGTTAATGCAAGCATATATGCAACTGGCCCAATCCTTGCTAGGATTTCAAATGGCTCACAAAATCTAGCTGCCAACTTGGCATAGTTTCCCAGCCTTAGGGAACTTCTGTTAGCTTTCACTTTCAGGAAAACATGGTCACCCACTTTAAACTCCCCGTGGGTTCTATTTTTATCAGCATAAATTTTCTGCCTGTCTTGAGTAACTTTCAAATTCTGCTTAATTTTTAGCATTTGCTCTTCCATTTCCTTGAGCAACTCTGGCCCAACTACTACTCTGTCAGATGGATTATCCCAGCTTACTGTAGTATTTCACTTTCTTCCATAAAGTGATTCAAATGGGCTCATCTTCAACGATTCTTGATACCCATTGTTGTAGGCGAATTCTACCAAGTGTAGGTAGTCTTCCCATTTCGATGGTTTGTCCATCACATACATTCTTAGTATGTCTTCTATCACTTGATTCACCCACTCTATCTACCCATCCGATTTAGGATGGTAGGTTGTACTGAAATTCATATTCGTTCTGAATCACTTGAATAACCCCTTCCAGAAATTTGAGGTAAATTTCGAGTCTCTGTCAGACACAATTGTCTTGGGAATTCCGTGCAATCGTGCCACTTCCTTCATAAAAATATTAGCAACATCTGCTTCCTTATGAGTAGTCTTTAGTGGAATAAAATGGGCAGCTTTCGTAAGCTTTTCCATTACCACCATGATTGAGACATGTTTCTTTCCTATTATGGGTAATCCCGTGATGAAATCCATTGTCACCACTTCCCACTTCCACTCAAGAATGGGTAAAGGCTGCAACAACCCTGTTGGGTGTCTGTGTTCAACTTTAACCTTCTAGCACTCCATACATCTGGCGATGTATTCAACAATATCTTTCTTCATACATGGAAAGAAATGGCTCTTGACTGCTGCCACAGTTTTCTGATATCCAGGGTGCCCTGCATAAGGGACATTATGCATTTCATGCAAAATTATACATTAGGTACGTAAATTATGTTCTTGTACATAATTATTCCATCAACCCCTAGTTTATAAATCTCCACTTTTTGTGGCATCCTACCTTGTTGTAGTTTTTCTATCAAATCTATGTACTGCAAATTTGTATTTGCAGCCTCCAAAATCCTCCCCTTTATATTAGTTTGGTACATGCTAATGGTTGTAGCATGTAAGATGTGCACCTTTCTGCTGAGTGCATAAGCCACCTTGTTTTCCTTCCCTTTGATATGCTTGATATCAAAGTCGTATTCACACAGAAACTCCAACCACTTACTCTGCCTAGCATTTAGGGTGGGCTAGTCAAACAAGTATTTCAGACTGTTGTGGTTTGTTCTCAATTCAAATATCCTCCCCATGAGGTAATGTCTCCATTTCCTCAGAGCATGAATGATTGCTGCCAACTCCAAATCGTGAGTGGAATAACTCTTTTCGTGCTCTTTCATTTTTCTGGTCTCATAACAGATTACAGATCCATTCTGACTGAGCACTCCTCCTAGTCCTTCTTTGCATGCATCGATGCATACCACAAAATATTCATTTGGGTCTGCGATCCTCAGGATTGGAGCATTGGTTAACAGTTTCTTCAATTGCTGGAATATTCTCTCACAAGCCTCTGTCCATAGAAACTTCTTCTCCTTCCTTTGCAAAGAAGTGATAGGGTGAGCTATCCTCGAGAACCCTGCGATAAACCTTCTGTAATAGCCTGCTAGACCCATAAAGGATCTAAATTTCACCACATTCCTTGGCACTGACCATTCTCTGATGGTCTCAACCTTCTCAGGATCCACGATGATCCCTTCTTCTGAAATAATATGCCCCAAGTAATGGATCTGTTCCTGATAAAATTTTCATTTTCTCAATTTGGCATACAACTGGTGCTCTCTTAGCACTTCCAACACCATCCTCAGGTGTTGTTCATGCTCTTCCTCTGACTTTGAATACACCATAATGTCCTCTAGGAAGACTATGACAAACTTTTCTAGATAGTCTCTGAACACACCATTCATCAAGCACATAAAAACAACAGGTGTGTTTGATAGTCCAAGCGACACCACTGTGAACTCGTAATGACCATACCTTGGTCTAAAGGCGGTCTTTCTAATGTCTTCATCCTTTATTCTTACTTGGTGATATCCCGATCTGAGATCTATCTTTGAAAATATATTCGCATCCTTCAACTGATTGAAGAGGTCATCAATCCTCGGTAGAGGGTACTTGTTCTTAAGAGTTACGATGTTTAATTGTCTGAAATCAATACACAGCCTCAATGTCCCATCCTTCTTCTTCACGAACAGGACCGGGACACCCCAAGGTGACACGCTTGGGTGAATGTACCCCTTCCTCAAAATCTCTTCAAGCTGCAACTAAAGTTATTTCAGCTCTACTGTGCTCATTCTATAAGGATCGTTCAACACTGGAGCTGCTCCAGGCATCAAATTTACAGAGAAATCGATATCTCTATTCGGAGCTAGTCTGGGTACCTCCTAAAATACATATTCAAACACTTTTAGTACCACATTGTCTCCAATATTTAAGACCTCATCCTTAGATGCTTCCTCCATATGGGCTGCAAACAACTGACAAACTTTCCTGTATCATTTCTTCAGCTGTAATGTTGAAATTTCTATGACAACAACAACTCTGGGAATTACTTGGACTGTTTTCCGATTCCCCTCCTCATCCAGGCAAGTAAATGCCTTGTTAAGACAATCCAGGAGGGCATGGTGCTGGTCCAACCAGTCCATCCCAATTAAACAGTCATAAGAGCCTAAAGGAAGAATATTCAATTCAACCTTCGTGCTCAATCCTTTCATGTCCACATGACAAGACTTAACCAACTCAGTGACCTTCCTCTTGGTTCTTGTAGACAACTACACTAACCAAGACTTTTCATGTTTGCTTCTTGATAAATTCAAACCTTACACCACTCTAGGATCTATATAACTATGGATAGCCCCTGAATCAATTAAAACTGTAAGTGGTCGGTTGTTAATCATACCTTCCACTTCAATCATGTGCAATTGAAATTCAACTTGCTTGTTGTCCAGGGCTGCGTAGATCCTTGGCATTCTGCTACCCATGTCCTCCACTGTTTCAGCTTGCTGAACATTGTGGACGGATCTCGCTTTATCATTTCTGTGGGGGAAATCTCTGTACCTATGGTTTCCTTTAGAACCCCAACACTCCATAGGTGTCTTCCTTGGAAATTGACCACCCACTTCATCCTTTATGGGCTCTCTAAAAGATGGTTGTCCCTGAGGACTGTTTCTGAAAAAGGGAGGCTTGTTTCCCTTCTGCCTTTGTTCCTTCTTGAACTTCTTCTTGTCTTCCCAAGCCTTCTAGAAGGTAGGATTCTCTCTTTGTTGTTCATATAAACATTTCATTCTTCTTATTGTTTCTTACATAGACTTAGGGTCATCATACTGAATCTTGTCACCAATATAAGGTGGTAATCCACCTAGATACCTCTGAATCTTGACAGTCTCCTCCTTGATGAACGTAACATACTTCAGCAATTCCAAAAATCTTTGCTCATACTCATCAATGGTCATGCTACCTAGTTTGAGGTCAAAGAAATCTTTCATCTTTCTGTCATAATATCTTTTAGTCAAATATTTCTTCTCGAAATACCTCTTGAATTCCTTCCAAGTGATATCTTTCTCTCTAATGTGTTTCACCTACACAAGTTGATGCCACCACATGGATGCTTTTCCTTTCAACTGATACATCACAATTCTTCCTTCGGCATGAGAGGAATAATTCTGCAATTAGAAGTACTTCCTTGTGCCTAGCAACCATGTCTCGACATCTTCTTCCTTCTAGTGTTCTCCATCAAACGTGGGAGGCTTAATCTTATTCATTTCTCCTTTTAGTTCATCCACTTCATACCTCCTATGATTTCTGGTAGGAGATGGGTTTGAACTACCGTGTGTTTCTTTACTGGAATGATTTGGGGAGCGACGACGACGTTCGATAACACTCCTCGATCTTCTTTTCCTCTCAGGGGTCCTGCGACTCCCTGTTTTGATTGTGTCACTCTCCTTTTCCAATTTCTTTTCGATCCTATCCAGGCTCCACAACAACTTCAAGTTGAAGTCACCCTGTTTATACTGCATTTTCTTGAGCCTTCTGTTATCATCTCGACGAGCCTGGGCATATTTCTGCAATCTTTCAATGATTTTCATCCTATGCCTTCCCTATCCATCTCCTTTCCATGCCCATTGGAGTTCGATCTTTCAACTCCCAAGTTGACATCCATTCCTTTTCTTTCATTCTCTGAACTAGAGTCAATTCATGCCTCTTCCATGTCTTTGCACTTGGCGACAACTCTGACCGATTTTGGCCCTTGTCAACTTCTGCAATCACAACGTGCATACAACCAGAATTTGTCAGGCCATCTTTCCTTAACAAATTCCACACATTCAAAACCAACCCTATTCTAAGAAAATGTTTCGACTTCATGAATCTTTTGAGCTCTGCTTGACTTTGTAACTTTCGGGCGATAGCCCCCCCCTTTCTTAGTCCCCATCCCATGTGATCACGGGTTGTGACCAAACGCTAGACCACTATCTCTTGAATTCTGGTTACCGAACTCGTGACATCGAGTGTATCAACGGTCCACGTGTACATGACATCCAACGGTTGGAACTCACTATGGTCCTTCCGTCATCGAACTTTCAGGACTTTGGGACTTTGGACCTCGGAGGTTCCCACACTTGTCTCCTCCAAATCTTTCGACATTCGAAATTCTGATTTAATTTATCCCCTCTGGGCCCACGTCACACAGTTGTTTCCAACAACCATGGTGGCATGTGGCACACTTAGGAGGGTCCACATCACCTTTGACGATGTCTTCAGGTCCTACCACGTTCACTTTTCTTTTTGGGAGTTTGTGCATCCGCACATCTCACTTTTTTCCAATAGCCGAAATCATGATCTGCTCCTTCGCTTGATCCTATGACAAAGCTCTTTCCTTGTGATCTATGGTGTATATCTTTTAAGGACTTCAGAGTTTTAGGCATTGAGAGTTCATGCCTCAACACATATCGCTTTTCTTGATAGTCGAATCCTCGAAAGGTTTCAAGGATAACTCTCTTGCACCTTCTCCAGATTTGACGATCGTGAGGGATCTCCTTTCCTCCCAACCAGATCCAACGGCTCCAACACTTTGTGCATTCCACTCTCTCTCTCTCTCTCTTTGTGGCCAAATACCACACCGACTACAGTTTTGTAACACGGCCAAGCAACCCCTTGGCACTTAGAAATAATCTAAGGTTCAAAATTAGTCCCTCCAGACACAATTTCTACCTGAAACCTCAGGTCCAATGACCCCTTATCTGGCCCATCCAGGCTCAGCATTGAAAACCTTGGATTTGATACCAAATGTAACATCCTCAACCCTCCAAAGGTCGGGAAATCCTACCAACACTTATGACTTTATCCCTTTAAAGCTCTAATACCAAAATGTAAAATCCCCGGCCCTCCAAAGGCCGAGCAATGCTACCAACACTTATATAACATGCATTTAAATAAATTCAATACATTAACATAGAGTAAGCACATAATTACTGCTAGCATACATAATCCATGGCATTAACAATAATTCTTATGCACAACAATAAACATCATCGCAACATAATACATGATAATATTGCAAGCATCACAAACATGCATTTAAAAGTTGAATTTAAACACATGCATATACTTATCTTTGAAACTAGATGTAATTCACCAACTACGTGCAAACCTTCCACGAACCTCCCAGCCTTAGACCGCGCTGCTTATCACTCTCAGCAATAGGTCACCCCTGAGCTGGGACTAAGCTCCACCGACAGGGAATCCTAGGCTAGGCAAGGTCAACTGGAAGACATCTAGTTACAGAGGAAGGATTTTCTCCCAGGAGTCACTTATGCCCACTGCTCACAAAATCTCATTCCCCACATGCCTATCCCACCCCAGGAGTATACACCTTCACTGTCACCAAGACATTCCTTCGGATACTAACCTCCCTTGCCTTGGGCTTCAACAATAGACTGGAATGGAAGTCTCAGAGTTCTGTAGCAGCTATAGGACCCCTTCCATGGGTTCTTACTTCCTCAGCATAGTCTCTCACCTGGAGAGAGTTTCTCACAGGTTTGGAAACCTATTCTTGTGACCAATTCCATCATAGTGAAGACACAACAGTAAGGCTCAGCAACACACAGCCAATGGCAACAACCTCACACAGTCAGGACTACGCTACCACAACAACCCACTGGGATAGGACAACACGACCTAGACAAATTCGGGTTTCTCAATCATGCAACACGTAATGGACTCACAGTTATGGTTTTGGGATTGCGTAAGGGTGCACAGAGATCTCACGCACAGGATTGAACTGTCCAGGTAAGGGATCTAAAAACAACACCAGACAGAGGTCGATCATGGACATTCATGAGTTCAGACAGAGGATGGCGAATTGGAAGGTCGAACCCCCGAACTCAGGTGATGGCTGGCCGAATGCAGACCCCCAATATGACTTATTCCTATGTTTTTAATTGCATGCACTTGGGTCGACACATGTCGCCCATGAAGCTACATGTGCTCCATCAACATGCGTTCCTCTCCAGGAACTTAGGAAAAAACATATACATTTACACAGTACTTTGGAATAATAATAAATTATTATTCCCAAGGGATTAAGCCCCCAATATTAGCCCCTCTTTATTACCTTTCATCCCCCTCTCCCTTACCCATGCTTTGTGGAAGCTTAGTCCCCCATCACTCATTCATCGTGGTCGATCCACACACAGAGATGCTTATCTTTTATTAATAATGTGCATAATTACATGTACAAAATCAAGCTCCTGGACTTTAACACTTAGGCTCTCTGGCCTAATAAACACATAAGCCTATCAACTTATCAATACTCAGCTCACCATCCTACAAAACATGATTACAACAGGGCTCGTCCTTTGGGATATTACATTCCATGTTTCTTTCTTAAAGGAGGTAATCGACAACAAGATCCCATTCCAAACTATTTTACTAGAGATTAATGAAGAACGGAAAATCATACTAGAACTAGAAACAATCTTTGAAACAAAGATTAAGCAGCTAATAAATTGAGCAATTACAGAGTACCTCGTCAAATGGAAGAACCTACCAATGGAAGAGGCGACATGGGAAGATGAGTCCTTCATGTAGAAACACATGTGGTTAGTCAAGTGTTGAGGACACCGCTTGTTTGAAGGGGAGGGGCATGTTAATCCCTATACAAAGCTCCATGTTATGTATAAAACCCCTTATAAAGCCCTAGATATTGAATTATTACATTTATAGTGTTATATGTGTATGTAGGCTAGAACCCTTCATTGCACCTTTTCATTATAATTGTACCCTTTGTCTCATATATATATACACCAAGGAGACCTAGTCTTAGTATCATCTTATCGCATCTTATATTTTCTTATGAATTGGATATATTGTAAAACGTGGTTTTGTCCTCGAAGTGGAATATATTGATTAATGTTTTATCATTTTTAAGGTGTTGGATCATAACCGTTCTTACCCCAATAGAGTCACCAATTCTGTTATAGGGGAAACTACCGAAAGACTAAGTGATCATACCCTCACTGAGTGGGTGAGGCTCAATGATAAAATCAAGGATATATAACATATTTCTTTCTCCTAAAACTAACATGCATGCTAAGAAGTATATGAGAAAAGGAACAAGGAAAAATCCCGATTTCGAATGGTTGTCCAAAGTATCTAATGACTTCTTCTTTATCTCGCTCTAGCTTCACTACTCCACCACATAACTTGCACAATCATCCAACAAGAAACACATTCCTCATTCCTCATCAAACAATAAAGATAACTTGCATGAATAAAGTCTTAATATAATAACTCAAGATAATTAGAACAACACAAAACCTCATTAAAGATGCAATAAGATCCATAAATGAAGATATTTCTTGTGGTATAAAAGATGATATATCTATATTGATTAAAAGAGTGTTACAACATGAGTGATTACCTTGATATTCGTTGTTGTATTCTTGGCTCCAAGACCTAAAATGATCCTCCTTAGTCACAGGTATGCCTCCATTCAACTAGCATGATCCGACGACTGTATCATGGAAAGATCGAGAAGTGAAAGGCTAATACAATCTCACCTAGGATCTGATCACACTAATCCTGATGCCCAACACTCAACGTGGTATCAAACTCATGACCAAGGATTCTCACTATAATTCTATAGCATAAGGATTCTTGCAAATAGACTCCTCTTCCTTAGCTTTGGCTCTCTTACTTATAGATTCTCAAGGATAGAATAAAGGGATACATAGAATGCATTACGTGCACTTGTGAGCCATGTGCAACACCACACGAGATTTTGGATTTTTCCAACTCATATATTTTTATCTTTCCTCGTGAATTTGTATTTTCTGAAGCTTTAAGGGGTGGCTGTGGGTTTTATATGAGAAAATCGCGACTGACCATGTTTGATCTATGGGAAAGGTGCAATTGACCTCTCTTTCACTAGGAAAAAAGAGTGGCCTTAATGTCCTTTTGAAAATCAATCCTTTTGTGAGAAAATTTATATTGATCCAAGAGTGTACTTTGGTTCATTATATCTATCTTGGTCTATGGTGCCAAATAGATGTGTAACACTCACACAACCTGCTTCTTCCAAACAACCCTCTAACTTGTCAATGTATATGCTAAAAAGGGTAGGGGATAGGAGGAAACCTTGTTTAACTCCTATATTACAATCAATTTATTTTTACCAACCCTTAGTGTTCCTGAAATTGGCAATCACATTCTTGTACAACCTTATTGCAACAACTCTCAACTTAAAAGGAACTTTGAGATTTTCTAATATGTTCCAAATGTTAGTATTAAGGATTGTGTCAAAAGATTTGCTAAAGTCAATGAAACAACAAAAGAGATTGGTTTTATTATTGTGACACTCCTTCACAACGATCCTAAGTGTAACAAGGTAGTCTATAGATGAATGATGGATCCTAATTTTGACCTATCCTTTATTTCTTTTCCTGTGGATTTCTAGAAATATGTCGATTTCCTTTTCCAAAATAATTCCATATAGCTTGGCTAATATGGGGCTAATCATAATGTTCATGTAATTAGAATGATTTTTTTATCCCCTCTTTTACAAATAGGCACAAAGGCTTTGATTCCAAGGTTTAGGGAAGCCTTGCTTGATTTCTAAATTGAATAGCTTGTGGATGTGAGGGATGAGGATAGGTCCTCCAATTTTTAATATTTTTTCTTTGTAGCCTTCAATTTCCTTAGGTTTCCCTTTTGTGGATAATTAACCCCAAACTCCATGTCTTGTATGGAAAAATATTCTTCCTCTGTAGAAAGTGTTTGAATGTTTTCCATGACATTAAGGGATTTGTAAAGATTGTTAAGGTAGGAATTACAATCCCTCAAGGGAATCATATTGTTTTATTTAGTTTTACAAGTTACTATTTTCCTCCATAATTTCTTTAGATCTAGATTAGATAGGTGCAAACGATTCTTCCCCTTTCTATTTATATAGTACCTTTTTTTCATTTTAATTAGAGATTTGTACCTATTTATATTGTCGAATTTTAATGACTCATTAGAAACATCCTAGTGTATTTTATAGAAATATTACACGCTTTATTGTACCAAGGGTTGGATACTCTATTTTCCTTTTTACACAACACTTCGATAGAGAACTTGTTAATGGATGTAGAAAGGGTTTTCATAAAATTATGATACATGTCTTCAATATTGTCCTTATTTCATATGAGATTTGATTCATTATTTAAATCCTTTAAAAAAAGATTAGCTTTGTTTTTGTCGAAGCTCAAGTGTTTTGGTTATTAGAATTCTCTTCAATGGGCCTTTTGTGCATGGAAAATTTTAGAGTTAGAGTTAAAAGCCTATGACTGGGGTTGAGTTCATGGTAATTTAAGATGACAAAATTTACTATTTCGTTATATATTGGGGTATCATATATTGTGACGATCATGAACTATTTGACATAAGTCTCTTTAAACATGTTATTTTGCAACAAAAGTTTAAATGAAGAGTACTTAGTGTTATGGCCTTCACTCTATTGACTAGTATGTTCAATAAGGAGGTGGATATTAGCCATGTTGGTGAGGGTCATTTTCATTTTATTTGATCTTCATTTATATCATATTTCTTCTTATTATTTTTGTTTAAATCTCTATTTTACAATAGTTATTTTATTAGATTGTCTCTTTGTTTTGGTATTTGAAATTTACTCAACCATGAGATTACATTTGAGTTGGAAGAAAAGGAATATTGATTTTTTTCCATAATAATAATACATATTTTATATTAAAAAGAATCTAATTGAACTATACAATTGGGGTTACAGAATTAAAATATGCAGAGTAACTTTACCCTTCAATCTTACATTACATATTTTCCATTCAAAATGTAATTACAACTATTTATAAAAAACACATTGTAATAGAACCCCAAGTGTATTGTCTAACATACTAGACTAATAAAACTATAAAATACCAATACATGCTAATAATAGTAAATAATACTAAAATATTCTCTAAGTCCAAAGTGACCATCGATATTCAGATCCACCTATGCTTTTGATTCTTGATGTTCTATTGCCATCACACCAAGGCGACCAAATGGTCCATTGAGGTTCCAATACCATGCATTGGATGGATCGAAACAATGTCCATAGAGATACGAGGTAGGCCATATGAGATAGTGTCCACAGAGGAGTCCATAATAATGGGCACGGAGGAGATGCCATATGCACAGGGGGATTTTGAGATGGCCCCCTATGTATCCTACATGAGATCGTAAAGATGTGGTAGT
>ML800825.1:194066-204258 GCA_009831015.1 Picea engelmannii
ATCTTGCTCCTCTAGTGCTCTGGATCATGAGGAAGAAGGAGCGCTCTTTATAAAAATAACCAGTCTGCTCGCTAAAATCAGATTTCATTCAATGACATGTCAGAAGTGATATGTAATATGTAATGAACATAACGTGGCCCAAAGCTCAATGCTGAATTACCAGTCCTGTGTTAACATATTCGCGAATAATTGGTTTAGCAGAAAAATATTAGATGGCCCAAATGATGGTCATATGCATATAATTAAAAAATGCATTAATTGATATGACAGGCTTTGTGTGGTGATTGTAAATGCGTACTCTTGAGTCTCGATGTCGAGTTAAAATGATTTAGTGATGTACCGTTTAGTCAGATCAGTATGAATCCAATCGTTAGGAAGCTGAAGATTATTTAAACCAACTACAATTCTCTATCTTTTAAGTGCACACAATCCAAGCTTTTAGGATGTTCAATATCCACCTTGCAACTTAACATTCAGATAAGAAAATGGTGTATAGATAGTTGTATTTGAATTGTTTTTTTAATGAGATGGTTTATATATTATTAGCCTTTAAGATGTTCAATATCCACTTTGTAAAGTAGTATTTAGTTAAGATGTTCAATATACACTTTGTAAAGTAGTATTTAGCTAAGAAAATGGTATATAGATAGTCAAATCTGAATTGTTTGGCTATAATTTATAGGATGATTTATATATTATTAACTTTTAGAATTCAGAAAAGAGAATGGTGTATAGGTAGGTAGATATAAATTGTTTTTTAAGATGGTTTATATGTTATTAATGTTCAAAATGTTTCATATCCATTTTGCAAAGAAGCATTAAAAATGGTGTCTAGATAGTCAGATCTGAATTGCTTTTCTATAAAATGGTTTATATATGATTAACTTTTATATCCACCCTACAATAAAATATACAATGTTCATAAAGTTTAGTCAAATCAATCTGAATCCAATTTTGTGAGGAAGCTTAAGATTAATTAAACCAACTACAATTCTCTCCCTTTCTCTCCCTTTTAAGGGTACACAATCCAAGCTTTTAAATGTTCAATATCTAACCTGAAAGGTATCATTCAGCTATGTGAATGGTGTATAGGTATTCAGATATGGATTGCTTTTCTCTTGGGTGGTTTATATATTATTAGTCTTTATGATGTCCAATATCCACCCTACAATGCAGCAGCATTCAGCTACTAAAATGGTGTAATGCAGCAGCATTCAGCCACTAAAATGATGTAGAAGTAGTCAGATCTGAATTGTTTTTCTATTGGATAGTTTATATATTATTAGTTTTCATAATATTCAATATCTACCCTGCAGTACAACATTTATGGATGGTGAATAGAAAATGAAATTTGAATTGCTTTATTATAGGATGGTTTATATATTACCGGTTTTAGCATTTAATGTTGCATAATAAATTGGACTTTACTGATCATCAAATCATTTTTATCTTCCAACTTCTAATTATATTGATTTAACTATTAAATATATAACATAAAATATAAAAACAATTTTAATAAAATAACATGTTTTAATGAATTTCATTATTAAATATAAACTATTAAATATATAAAATAAAATATAAAAATAATTTTAATAAAATAACATGTTTTAATGAATTTCATTATTAAATATAAACTATTTAGATATTGAAAATGTTAGAAAATTTAGAAAACTAGATAAAAAAAATATTTTCAGAATATTATAAATACAAAATATTTAATTTATTTTTTAAATTTTTTTAATAAAATAAAATTAATAATTTTAAAATTTATATATATTAAAAATGATAAAATAAAAAATTATTTTTAAATAGATGAATAAAGATGATAAGAATTAATATTTAAAATTAATTTATGAAAACCTAAAAAAATATTTAATGTTTAAAAAACAATAATAAAAAAATTTCAAAATTACTAAAATTTTAATGATTTAAAAAAATAAAATACCAAAATTTATCTAATATATTATTTTGCCAAAAACAATAAAAAAAAATTCAAAGTCACTAAAATTTTGATGATTTAAAAAACTAACATACCAAAACAATTCTAAATATTTCAAATGGTTATTTATAATAAAAGACCTAACAAATCAACTTAATAAATAATAACATAATAATGTAGAAAGAGACTAATATCAAATAGCCTGACAAGAACAGCACCCGTCCATGACTTTGACTGAAAATGAAGAGGTGTCCGGGCCCGACTCCGATGGCTTTGTGTTTCTCCGACATATTCTCGATGACACACTTTGAAATTTTACGACGCGTCCTACGGCTTTCTGTAACTCCTCAGACATGCTCTTGATGACAATCTTTGAATGTTAATGGAGGTACAAATTGCATTTTGATTTTGATGCAATTTGTACCTCATCAAATTAATGGAGGTTAATGGAGGTGTATCACATCAAATTGCTGTAATACAGTAAACGTCATCATATTAAGACAGACTTGCAGAGCGTTGATAATTTGTATTTAATATGTTCAGAGATATGATAAGAGATTATTATCTTTAATTTGCTTATTCATTTTAGATATTAACATAATAATAAGAATCACAGTACTTTGGTTTTGATTGGATAAGAGTTGGTTTTTTCTTAACCTATTAGGTTTGTAAAATTTAGAGTTATTTTGCAAAAATGAAATGTTACTAAAAATAATGGATAAATGAAAAGTTTGGTTGTTTCACTAAAAGCTTGGCATTTTAGATTTCTGTAACTTTTACCAAATTTATCTATTAATAAACTTGCACTTGAAGGAGCCGATAGCAAGAGCAGAGGAGTTTTCAGGAGGTCTATGTGTGAGTTAAATAAGTGAAAAAAGAACCTGCATGCAAGAGTAGAAGTCACCATTAACAGGTTTACCAATGAGTTTCAAGAGGACATGGAAAAATAAGCACTAGTTTTTTTTTTTCATTCTCTACTATTTTTTTTTTTTTCATTCTCTATTATTCTAGGGCTGTAATGAAGAACATCTTATATTTTTTTTAGAACATGGTAACATAGCTTAAAAGTTTGTGGTTCTTAGTGAATGTTGTGTCCCAAGAACACCACCACTTTATGTTTATGGAGTGTTAAAAGCTTGTGGCTCTTGGTGAATGAGGTGCCCCAAGAACATGACCAAGTTATGTTTATAGTCTGTTAAAAGCTTGTGGTTCTTGGTGCCCCAAGAACACGACCAATGGTTATGCCTTATGTTTATAGTCTGTTAAAAGCTTGTGGTTCTTGGTGCCCCAAGAACACGACCAATGGTTATGCCTACAGTTTGTTAAAAGCTTGACGGTCACTCATTAACGTTTACACTGTGACGCAATGTTATCACCAAGAGATCAAGAGATAGCTTAGAATGAATGGTTGTGTAATGGAGCTTAATCTAGGAGATTTTAGAAGTGGTTAAAGATGTTGATGTTGATGTTGATGTTATAGAAAATAAAGTTTATCTAGCCTATAGGAAATTGATTTAGTCTAGTATGTTTTCACCAAGCTTTTTGAAAAATCAAAATTTGAAATATGTAGAAATCAGCGAGAAGTTGTAGAGAATTCATTTCTCCATTCAAGGTGAGTGTTAGGAGCCTCTTGGAAAATCAAAATTTGAAATTGGAGTTTCACAATTCTATAACCTTGGTCAAATTCATGTATTAATAAACTAAGTCTGAGAGGTAAACTAGGGGAGTGAGCAATTCATCACACACATTTGTGTCCTCTGTTGGTGTTTCTAATTTGAAATTCTACCTCCTTATAGACCACCAGGTGGTGTGGTTTTCCTTGAATTAAGGTGAAGAGTCAAACCATAGCATCTAGTAATGACTATCCCCACTACACTCGGATAGCTCTTTAAGATAGCACAATTGAGAGGTCACTAGTTCAAACCTTGTATACCTAGGTTGTCCCTTACCATTGTTGTCCCTTACCATCCACTAATGTGGAGAAGTATTATTGGTAAGTTTTGGACATCATTTCTTTGGTGAATTTTTTTTCTAAAATAATAAATATTATATAAAAAGTAACATTTACTTACTGTATAAGTATTTTACAATTTAATATAAAAAAAAATTATTAAAAACTAAATACAAAACATAATTGATCTTAATTTCAAAATTTACATCTCACTTAATCTCTGCTGAATACTTAATAAATATTATGTTAACATGAATTTAAATTCAACAAATCTATGTATATTAAAGCAACCGAAAAATGCATTGATTGATATGACAGGGTTTGTGCTTTCAAACGCGTACAACGGCTGTCGAGTTGAAAGTATTTAGTGATGTACCGTGCAGTCAGATTGATTGGATTTCAATGGTTGGGCACTGAAAATTCTATTTTTTTTATATTTTTTTGGTTTATTTTTTGAATATTTTTTTTAGGAATGTTATGTAAATTTGAATAAAATTATTATTTTTTGTTATTTAAATTGTATTTTTAGATTTTATTTAAGAATAGAATTTGATGAGTAAATTATTCTTCATACACCAAATTATTAGTCATTGAATTTGTCCATCAAATACATTTAATAATATCATCTAATTGTCAACATTCTTCGTAAAAAGGAGTAAAATTAATGTTTCACTGCAAGAAACAGTCAAATTTGAAGGATTTGGTCCATTTTGAAATTCCAACCCTAATATACCATTCAACTGTACACTATCCAAGTCTTCAGGAACTCATAATATGTTGCTGCTATAAATATATGAATGTTTTTAAGGAATTGTTATAAAAATTTATAATGATTAATTGAAATTATATAAAAGAAGTTTTACTTAAAATTTATAGTATATTTGAGTCAAAAAGGGTATACCTATTGATAATGGACATATTTAATAGGTTTTTAGTGTTTAATCAGTTTTGTATGGACAAAATTAAATATTGATGAAATATTCTTAATCGTACCAATAAATCAATGGTTGTGATTTTAACTACTAACTTCTTCACTATTATAAACACATCCGTTTACATTTTTATTTTTTTATTTTTACTTAATCATATTTAAAATTTACTATAATAACTAATTAATTACCGAATCCAAGTGATTAACAAAAATTTAAATTTTGTTACAAACTGAAAAGATATGAATCAATATTTCATTTTCTGACCTAACCAAAACCTTTAGACGTTTACTAGCCACGAGTTTGTGGCTACTCGTGGCTGTGCTAGTGATTAATTACAAACAGAAACATGAAACTTCAATTTTCAGAACGAGATTTTCGAGAGGGATGTACCAGTGACCGTATGACACGGCCAAAACACCCACGGGTCATACCGTGTTCGTTTCGTCTCTTGCAGCGAAATAATGTCGAAGAGAGTGATGTATAGTAGTCCATGAATGTCGCGACAACATCAACCCTTCATCACCTGAGAAAAGAAAGAGGTCTGCGACGGCTTTCTTTTCCAACTCCACTAATTCTGAAGATATGTATATATACTTTTTATCTTAAATCTGGCATGCTCTCGATGGCAATCTTGGAAAGTTTATGAAGGTACAAATGGATAAATCACATCACATCGCTGTGGTGCGGTAAAAGCTGTTGCCAAATTATGACAAAAATACCTTGGCTAACGTTGCTAATTATCTGTGTTTGACACCTTCATAAATATGATGAAGAGATTACTAACTTAAACTATAATTAAAAACTTTCTTTAATGTTTATTCATTAATTTTGTGTGTAATTAATTTTGCTTGTAATTTTTTTATGGTTTTGTCTAACTGTTTTATTAAATGGTTTTTTTTGAATCCTGCAATATAATTTTATAAGAAATTATTATTTTTTGTTTTTTAAATCCATTTTTTGAATTCAGAAATGGATTCAGCGTGTTGAAAAACTCTTGGGTATTAGGATTGTACAGAAATAATCACTCAAATATGCGGATCTAACAATTTATCTCTTGATTTATCGTGTGAAAAAAATCATTCTATAACATTTAGACTACTAACATGGAAAACCCATCATAATTCAGTTGGGTTTTGGGCCTTTACCCTATTTCCTTAATTCTAAAAAAAACTAGCTCTTAGCACAAGTTTTAGGTCTTCCTCCATAACCAAATTAGATAAGTATTGTGTAAAAGTGAATTTGGACTAACCTCTCAGTGCATAAATGGACCTACATTGGGTTTTCTATTTTTATATATTATTTTTTACATTGTCAGAAAAATGAGGTTGTATAAAAGAAATAATCGCTCAAATCTGCTCACAAATGTCCACAAAAAATATCACCTCAAAAAAGTCATTTAGTAGAAAAAATAGCAGCACAATATTAAAAATTTATATAAAGTCCAAGGAAGAAATTAAGGGCTAAATTTAAACACATTCACCAAATATTTCATATTTTTCCAAAAATGATTAGCCAATTTCCATTTTTTCCCAAAATAAATAGCCCAAAATCTATATAACAAAGTTATTATACTTAAAAAAACAACCAACTTTTTCTAGAAACTATATAAAATGCTTGTAAATTTGAAGATTTAAAAAAAAAATCACCAAACAATTTATAGTTGGCATTGTAAGAATTAGTAAGATTCACAAAGGTTTATACAGTCATGTATGAATCCTTAAAAAAATTCTCTAGTGGAAGGGTTTAGTTTAACCACTTGTGTCCAATATTGTTGGGCATTTGGCTACTTTTATGTCAACATGTACCTGATAGAATCCCTTGGGTGAAGTGCATTAGTCTATGTCGATGAGTTTACTAGGGATGTCATCCACTAATATGGAGAAGCATCCTTCTGGTTTCCAAAATATATAAAAAATGACCATAATAATAAAATAAACCAATATAGATGTATCTTAACCACAAACATTTAAACACCTAGAAGTTTGTGTCTCTAGTTCTTTTAAACCTCTCTTAGTACTTACTAGATCTCAAGTTAAGATATATCTATGCTAGTTTATAAGCATTACCCATATCACACATCTCTTCCATATTAATTTGTATTTGGTGCTTACTAAATCTCAAATTAAAATGAATCTATAGTAGTTTATAAGCATTATCCATATCACACATCTCTTCCATATTAATTTGTAAAGTCCACCATTTTCTTAATTATATCACAATAGATTATAATAGTAATCATGACTCTTAGAAAATAACATGATTATGGATTAATTTGCTATTCAAACTAGAGAGTGGGAGGCATAGTATCATGTCATCATGACTACCGCACATTGAAGCAAGTGGAATTGGCCTCCACTACCACATCTTTACGATCTCATGTAGGATACATAGGGGGCCATCTCAAAATCCCCCTGTGCATATGGCATCTCCTCCGTGCCCATTATTATGGACTCCTCTGTGGACACTATCTCATATGGCCTACCTCGTATCTCTATGGACATTGTTTCGATCCATCCAATGCATGGTATTGGAACCTCAATGGACCATTTGGTCGCCTTGGTGTGATGGCAATAGAACATCAAGAATCAAAAGCATAGGTGGATCTGAATATCGATGGTCACTTTGGACTTAGAGAATATTTTAGTATTATTTACTATTATTAGCATGTATTGGTATTTTATAGTTTTATTAGTCTAGTATGTTAGACAATACACTTGGGGTTCTATTACAATGTGTTTTTTATAAATAGTTGTAATTACATTTTGAATGGAAAATATGTAATGTAAGATTGAAGGGTAAAGTTACTCTGCATATTTTAATTCTGTAACCCCAATTGTATAGTTCAATTAGATTCTTTTTAATATAAAATATGTATTATTATTATGGAAAAAAATCAATATTCCTTTTCTTCCAACTCAAATGTAATCTCATGGTTGAGTAAATTTCAAATACCAAAACAAAGAGACAATCTAATAAAATAACTATTGTAAAATAGAGATTTAAACAAAAATAATAAGAAGAAATATGATATAAATGAAGATCAAATAAAATGAAAATGACCCTCACCAACATGGCTAATATCCACCTCCTTATTGAACATACTAGTCAATAGAGTGAAGGCCATAACACTAAGTACTCTTCATTTAAACTTTTGTTGCAAAATAACATGTTTAAAGAGACTTATGTCAAATAGTTCATGATCGTCACAATATATGATACCCCAATATATAACGAAATAGTAAATTTTGTCATCTTAAATTACCATGAACTCAACCCCAGTCATAGGCTTTTAACTCTAACTCTAAAATTTTCCATGCACAAAAGGCCCATTGAAGAGAATTCTAATAACCAAAACACTTGAGCTTCGACAAAAACAAAGCTAATCTTTTTTTAAAGGATTTAAATAATGAATCAAATCTCATATGAAATAAGGACAATATTGAAGACATGTATCATAATTTTATGAAAACCCTTTCTACATCCATTAACAAGTTCTCTATCGAAGTGTTGTGTAAAAAGGAAAATAGAGTATCCAACCCTTGGTACAATAAAGCGTGTAATATTTCTATAAAATACACTAGGATGTTTCTAATGAGTCATTAAAATTCGACAATATAAATAGGTACAAATCTATAATTAAAATGAAAAAAGGTACTATATAAATAGAAAGGGGAAGAATCGTTTGCACCTATCTAAGCTAGATCCAAAGAAATTATGGAGGAAAATAGTAACTCGTAAAACTAAATAAAACAATATGATTCCCTTGATGATCTAAAATTGAAGAAGACTTGAAAAACTTGAATAATTATTGCAAGTGAAATGTTATGTGTTTAAAGCAACAGGATCAATTTGCAACACATAAATTAAGGATTACTTATGCAAAATACACATAGATAGCGGCATAAACATTGAACATAAACACATGTGCATAGCAATTGATAAAGGAGTTCACCCCTCTTATGGGCTACATCTCTTGGTCCAGCTTCCAATGGATCATTATTATTAATTGCTCAAAAAGTGCTCAAAAACATGTCTTACAATGCTCAAACTGACAAACCAACTACTCCAATGGCTTCCCAGCGTCCCAAAACCCCTGTCTGGGCTCTTTTGGCACCTCAATCGGTCGAAAAATGAGAAAGATAGGCCTCCTGGAAGTCTCCTTCTCCAAGCTTGTTGTCTCTGGTTCTACAATTCGCACCCTCTTCAACAAACCTGGCTCACACGCTCTTTTAAGCGTAAAAACCCATCACCGGACGCAACCGCGCCAACGGTGCAAACCGTAGGACGGTTAAGGGCGCGTCAGCCCCTAACCGCCTCGGCACATGGGCGTATGGCGCATAGGACCACGCTCTAAGGCAAAAGTTGGTTAAGTCGTTCCAACCGTTGGAACTAACCCCGCGCTCCTGGTCGTATGCAAATCCGTGGGCAAATGTTTTAAAACCCCGCGCAAATGTACAACCGCGCGCCCATTACACAATGGTATAACCGATACAATATATATATGGGCATAATACAATGTATAAACTTTGGTCCGTGCATTTAAATCAGCGATCATATATTTATACATGGTTCTATGGTGTGTAATGAAACCATGGGTCGGGGCTAAGCCCCGGCCCGCGCCCTTTTCCGTGTAATACAATATGCAACCATAAATATAATGAAACCCATATCCATTATAAGACATAAACGGTGGCAAGTTGGTTATTGGAATTCGTAAAGGCTCTATGTATAGGAGAGGTCCGGGGGTCGAACCCCGCGGCCTCCAACATTTTGTATATAGAATTCCTTGGCCAACCAGTGAGTGACACGTGGCGCCCTTGGATTGGGCCACGTGTCCTCCTATTATAGGCCACCCAATGACACGTGTCAACATCCGACTCGCCAAAAATCGACCAACCAATATCCACCACGTCACCACCGTACAGCCTATACGGTCCTGCCACGTCACCGTACGGATTGTACGGACAGGTACAGTGAGCATCCAAAAATTTTGCATGTTTGACTTGGCGGACAGATCGCGATATATTCTCCATACGGACTCCGTTTGAGAAAGTAAATATACTGCCGGAATCAGGAAGACGAGACAGACGCAATGGCATTGTTTTCGTCGCATTCCAAGCACTTTGAAAATTGAGCAAAATTTGATCCTTTGATCACACCTCCCCATTGAGAAGCTTTTGGACCTCCAAAAGACTATCTCTGTCTATGTGAATATGAGGGTATCTTTCCCTCACCCTTCCAACCTCAATCCACTTGGACTTGCTTGGATTCGTCCCTTTAAGACCAACTCGCAAATACTCCACATTTCCTCGCTTCGAAGTTCGCATCCTCCTGTCAAGTATGGTGTCTTCCTGTAGTTTTGTTAGA
>ML800825.1:209248-234279 GCA_009831015.1 Picea engelmannii
TGATAAAGGAGTTCACCCCTCTTATGGGCTACATCTCCTGGTCTAGCTTCCAATGGATCATTATTATTAATTGCTCAAAAAGTGCTCAAAAACATGTCTTACAATGCTCAAACTGACAAACTGACTGCTCCAATGGCTTCCCAACGTCCCAAAACCCCTGTCTGGGCTCTTTCGGCACCTCAATCGGTCGAAAAATGAGAAAGATAGGCCTCCTGGAAGCCTCCTTCTCCAAGCTTGTTGTCTCTGGTTCTACAATTCGCACCCTCTTCAACAAACCTGGCTCACACGCTCTTTTAAGCGTAAAAACCCAGCACTGGGCGCAACCGCACCAACGGTGCAAACCGTAGGACGGTTAAGGGCGTGCCAGCCCCTAACCGCCTCGGAACCTCGACGTATGGCGCATAGGACCACGCTCTAAGGCAAAAGTTGGTTAAGTCGTTCCAACCGTTGGAACTAACCCCGCGCTCCTGGTCGTATGCAAATCTGTGGGCAAATGTTTTAAAACCCCGCGCAAATGTACAACTGCGCGCACATTACACAATGGTATAACCGATACAATATATATATATATGGGCATAATACAATGTATAAACTTTGGTCCATGCATTTAAATCCATGCGCATATAATTATACATGGTTCTATGGTGTGTAATGAAACCATGGGTTGGGGCTAAGCCCCGGCCCGCACCCTTTTCCGTGTAATACAATATGCAACCATAAATATAATGAAACCCATATCCATTACAAGGCATAAACGACGGCAAGTTGGTTATTGGAATTCGTAAAGGCTCTATGTATAGGAGAGGTCTGGGGGTCGAACCCCGTGGCCTCCAACATTTTTTATATAGAATTCCTTGGCCAACCAATGAGTGACACATGGCACCCTTGGATTGGGCCACGTGTCCTCCTATTATAGGCCACCCAATGACACGTGTCAACATCCGACTCGCCAAAAATCGACCAACCAATATCCACCACGTCACCACCATACGGCATGTACGGTCTTGCCTTTCACTTCTCGATCTTTCCATGATACAGTCGTCGGATCATGCTAGTTGAATGGAGGCCTACCTGTGATTAAGGAGGATCATTTTAGGTCTTGGAGCCAAGAATACAACAGTGAATATCAAGGTAATCACTCATGTTGTAACACTCTTTTAATCAATATAGATATATCATCTTTTATACCCCAAGAAATATCTTCATTTATGGATCTTATTGCATCTTTAATGAGGTTTTGTGTTGTTCTAATTATCTTGAGTTATTATATTAAGACTTTATTCATGCAAGTTATCTTTATTGTTTGATGAGGAATGAGGAATGTGTTTCTTGTTGGATGATTGTGCAAGTTATGTGGTGAAGTAGTGAAGCTAGAGCGAGATAAAGCATAAGTCATTAGATACTTTGGACAACCATTCGAAATCGGGATTTTTCCTTATTCCTTTTCTCATATACTTCTTAGCATGCATGTTAGTTTTAGGAGAAAGAAACATGTTATATATCCTTGATTTTATCATTGAGCCTCACCCACTCGGTGAGGGTATGATCACTTAGACTTTCGGTAGTTTCCCCTATAACAGAATTGGTGACTCTATTGGGGAAAGAACGGTTATGATCCAACACCTTAAAAATGATAAAACATTAATCAATATATTCCACTTCGAGGACGAAACCACGTTTTACAATATATCCAATTCATAAGAAAATATAAGATGCAATAAGATGATACTAAGACTAGGTCTCCTTGGTGTATATATATATATGAGACAAAGGGTACAATTATAATGAAAAGGTGCAATGAAGGGTTCTAGCCTACATACACATATAACACTATAAATGTAATAATTCAATATCTAGGGCTTTATAAGGGGTTTTATACATAACATGGAGCTTTGTATAGGGATTAACATGCCCCTCCCCTTCAAACAAGCATTGTCCTCAACACTTGACTAACCACATGTGTTTCTACATGAAGGACTCATCTTCCCATGTCGCCTCTTCCATTGGTAGGTTCTTCCATTTGATGAGGTACTCTATAATTGCTCAATTTATTAGTTGCTTAATCTTTGTTTCAAAGATTGTTTCTGGGTCTAGTATGATTTTCCCTTCTTCATTAATCTCTAGTAAAATAGTTTGGAATGGGATCTTGTTGTCGATTACCTTCTTTAAGAAAGAAACATGGAATGTAATATCCCAAAGGATGAGCCCTGTTGTAATCATGTTTTGTAGGTTGGTGAGCCGAGTATTGATAAGTTGATAGGCTTATGTGTTTATTAGGCTGGAGAGCCTAAGTGTTAAAGGCCAGGAGCTTGATTTTGTACATGTAATTATGCACATTATTAATAAAAGATAAACATCTATGCGTGTGGACCGACCATGATGAATGAGTGATGGGGGACTAAGCTTCCACAAAGCCTGGGTAAGGGAGAGGGGGTTGAAAGGTAAGAAAGAGGGGCTAAGCTTGGGGGCTTAATCCCTTGGGAATAATAATTTATTATTATTCCAAAGTACTATGTAAATGTATATGATTTTTCTTAAGTTCCTGGAGAGGAACGCATGTTGATGGAGCACATGTAGCTTCATGGGCGACATGTGTCGACCCAGGTGCATGCAATTAAAACCATAGGAAAAAGTCGTGTTGGGGGTATACATTCAGCCAGCCATCACCTGAGTCTGTGGGTTCGACCTTCCAATTCTCCATCCTCCGTCTTAACTCGTGAATGTCCATGATCGACCTCTGTCTGGTGTTGTTTTCAGATCCCTTACTTGGACAGTTCAATCCTGTGCGTGAGATCTTTGTGCACCCTTACGCAATCCCAAAACCATAACTGTGAGTATGTTACGTGTTGCATGATTGAGAAACCCGAATTTGTTTGGGTCATGTTGTGCTATCCCAGTGGGTTGTTGTGGTAGCGTAGTCCTGATTGTGTGAGGTTGCTGCCATTGACTGTGTGTTGTTGAGCCTTATTGTTGTGTCTTCACTGTGATGGAATTGGTCACAAGAACAGGTTGCCAAACCTGTGAGCAACTCTCTCCAGGTGAGAGATTGTGCTGAGGAAGTAAGAACTCCTGGAAGGGGTCATGTAGCTGCTACAAAACTCTGATACATCTAGTCCGGTCTATTGTTGAAGCCCAAGGCAAGAGAGGTTAGTATCCGAAGGAATGTCTTGGTGACAATGCAGGTGTATACTCCTGGGGTGGGACAGGCATGTGGGGAATGAGAGTCTGTGAGTAGTGGGCATAAGTGACTCCTGGGAGAAAATCCTTCCTCTGTAACTGGGTGTCTTCCCATTGACCTTGCGTAGCCTAGGATTCCCTATTGGTGGAGCTTAGTCCCAGCTCAGGGGTGGCCTACTGATGAGAGTGATGAGCAGCATGATCTAAGGCTGGGAGGTTTGTGGAAGGCCTACACGCAGTTGGTGAATTAGATCTAGTTTCAAAGATAAGTATATGCATGTGTTTAAATTCATCTTTTAAATGCATGTTTGTGATGCTTGCAATATTATCATCTATTCCGTTGCGATGATGTTTATTGTTGTGCATATGAATTATTGTTAATGCCATGGATTATGTATGCTAGCAATAATTATGTGCTTACTCTGTGTTAATGTATTGAATTTATTTAAATGCATGTTATATAAGTGTTGGTAGCATTGCTCGGCCTTTGGAGGGATGAGGATGTTACATTTTGGTATCATAGCTTTAAAGGGATAAAGTCATAAGTGTTGGTAGCATTGTCTGACCTTTGGAGGGTCAGGGATATTACATTTGGTATCAAATCCAAGGTTTTAAACGCTGAGCCTGGATGGGCCAGATAAGGGGTCATTGGACCTGAGGTTTCAGGTAGATATTGTGTCTGGAGGGACTAATTTTGAACCTTAGATTATTTCTGAGTTCCAAGGCGTTGCTTGGCCATGTTACAAAACTGTAGTCAGTGTGGTATTTGGCCACAGAGAGAGAGAGAGAGAGAGTGGAACGCACAAAGTGTTGGAGTCGTTGGATCTGGTTGGGAGGAAAGGAGATCCCTCACGACTGTCAAATCTGGAGAAGGTGAAGGAGAGTTATCCTGGAAACCTTTCGGGGATTCGACTATTAGGAAAAGCGAGATGTGTTGAGGCATGAAATCTCGATGCCTGAAACTCTAAAGTACTGAAAAGATCTACATCGTAGATCGCAAGGAAAGAGCTTGGTCGTAGGATCAAGCAAAGGAGCAGATTGTGATTTCGGATATCGGAAAAAAGCGAGATGTGCGAATGCACAAACTCCCAAAAAGAAAAGTGAACATGGTAGGACCCGATGACATCATCGAAGGTGACGTGGACCCTCCTATGTGTGCCACGTGCCACCATGGTTGTTGGAAACAACTGTGTGACGTGGGCTTGGAGGGGATAAAGTAAATCAGACTGTCGAATGTTGAAAGATTTGGAGGAAACAAGTGTGGGAACCTCCAAGGTCCGAAGTCCCGAAACCCCGAAGTCCCAAAGTCCCGAAACTTCAATGACGGAAGGACCATAGTGAGTTCCAACTATTGGATGTCGTGTACACGTGGACCATTGATACACCCGATGTCACGAGTTCGGTAACCAGAATTCAAGAGATAGTGGTCTAGTGTTTGGTCACAGCCCATGATCGCATGGGATGGGGACTAAGAAAGGGGGGGCTATTGCCCAAAAGTTACAGAGCCGAGTAGAGCTCAAAATATTCATGAAGTCGAAACATTTTCTTAGAATCGGGTTGGTTTTGAATGTGTGGAATTTGTTAAGGAAAGATGGCCTGACAAATTCTGGTTGTCTACACGTTGTGATTGCAGAAGTTGACGAGGGCCAGAATTGGTCAGAGTTGTCACCGAGTGCAAAGACATGGAAGAGGCATGAATTGCCTCAAGTTCAGAGAACAAAAGAAAAGGAATGGATGTCAACTTGGGAGTCGAAGGATCGAACTCCAATGGGAACGGAAAGGAGATGGATAGGGAAGGCATATGATGAAAATCATTGAAAGATTGCAGAAAGATGCCCAAGATCATCGAGCTAATAGCAGAAGGCTCAAGAAAATGCAGGATAAATAGGGTGAATTCAACTTGAAGTTGTTGCGGAGCCTGGAAAGGATCGAAAAAAAATTGGAAAAGGAGAGTGACACAATCAAAACAGGGAGTCGCAGGACCCCTGAGAGGAAAAGAAGACCGAGGAGTGTTATCGAACGTCGTCGTCGCTCCCCAAAGTATTCCAGTAAAGAAACACGCGGTAGTTCAAACCCATATTCTACCAGAAATCATAGGAGGTCTGGAGTGGATGAACTAAAAGGAGAAATGAATAAGATTAAGCCTCCCACGTTTCATGGAGAACATTAGAAGGAAGAAGATGTCGAGACATGGCTGCTAGGCACAAGGAAGTACTTCTAATTGCAGAATTATCCCTCTCATGCCGAAGGAAGAATTGTGATGTATCGGTTGAAAGGAAAATCATCCATGTGGTGGGATTAGCTTGTGTAGGTGAAACACATTAGAGAGAAAGATATCACTTGGAAGGAATTCAAGAGGTATTTTGAGAAGAAATATTTGACTAAAAGATATTATGAAAGAAATATGAAAGATTTCTTTGACCTCAAACTGGGTAGCATGACCATTGATGAGTATGAGCAAAGATTTTTTGAATTGTTGAAGTATGTTCCATTCATCAAGGAGGAGACTGTCAAGATTCAAAGGTATCTAAGTGGATTACCACCTTCTATTCGTGACAAGATTCAGTATGATGACCCTAAGTCTATGTAAGAAACAATAAGAAGAAAGAAATGTTTATATGAACAACAAAGAGAGAATCCTACCTTCTCGAAGGCTTGGGAAGACAAGAAGAAGTTCAAGAAGGAACAAAGGCAGAAGGGAAACAAGCCTCCCTTTTTCAGAAACAGTCCTCAGGGACAGCCATCTTTTAGAGAGCCCAGAAAGGCTAAAGTGGGTGGTCAATTTCCAAGGAAGACACCTATGGAGTGTTGGGGTTCTAAAGGAAACCATAGGTACAGAGATTTCCCCCGCAGAAATGATAAAGCGAGATCCGTCCACAATGTTCAGCAAGCTGAAATAGTGGAGTACATGGGCAGTAGAATGCCAAGGATCTACGCAGCCCTGGACAACAAGCAAGCTGAATTTCAATCACACGTGATTGAAGTGGAAGGTATGATTAACAACCGACCACTTACAGTTTTAATTGATTCAGGGGCTATCCATAGTTATATAGATCCTAGAGTGGTGTAAGGTTTGCATTTATCAAGAAGAAAACATGAAAAGTCTTGGTTAGTGCAGTTGGCTACAAGAACCAAGAGGAAAGTCACTAAGTTGGTTAAGTCTTGTCATGTGGACATGAAAGGATTGAGCACGAAGGTTGGATTGAATATTCTGCCTTTAGGCTCTTATGACTATTTAATTGGGATGGACTGGTTGGACCAACACCATGCCCTCCTGGATTGTCTTAACAAGGCATTTACTTGCCTGGATGAGGAGAGGAATCGGAAAACAGTCCAAGGAATTCCCAAAGCTATTGTTGTCAGAGAAATTTCAGCATTACAACTGAAGAAATGATACAGGAAAGGTTGTCAGTTGTTTGCAGCCCATATGGAGGAATCATCTAAGGATGAGGTCTCAAAGATTGGAGACCATGTGGTACTAAAAGTGTTTGAATATGTATTTTAGGAGGTACCCAGATTACCACCGAAGAGAGATATCGATTTCTTTGTAAATTTGATTCTTGGAGCAGCTCCAGTGTTGAAAGATCCTTATAGAATGAACACACTAGAGCTGAAAGAACTTCAGTTGCAACTTGAAGAGCTTCTGAGGAAGGGGTACATTCACCCAAGCATGTCACCTTGGGGTACCCTTGTCCTGTTCGTGAAGAAGAAGGATGGGACGTTGAGGCTGTGTATTGATTTCAGACATTTAAACAAAGTAACTCTTAAGAACAAGTACCCTTTGCCGAGGATTGATGACCTCTTCAATCAGTTGAAGGATGCAAAGATATTTTCGAAGATAGATCTCATATCGGGATATCACCAGATAAGAATAAAGGATGAAGACATCAGCAAGACCGCCTTTAGAACAAGGTATGTCCATTACGAGTTCACAATGGTGCCACTTGGACTGTCAAACACACATGTTGTTTTTATGTGCTTGATGAATGGTGTGTTCAGAGACTATCTAGACAAGTTTGTCATAGTCTTCCTAAATTAAATTCTGGTGTATTCAAAGTCAGAGGAAGAGCATGAACAACACCTGAGGATGGTGTTGCAAGTGCTAAGAGAGCACCAGTTGTATGCCAAATTAAGAAAATGCTCATTTTATCAGGAACAGATCCATTACTTGGGGCATATTATTTCAGAAGAAGGGATCGTCGTGGATCCTGAGAAGGTTGAGGCCATCAGAGAATGTTCAGTGCCAAGGAATGTGGCAGAAGTTAGATCCTTTATGGGTCTAGCGGGCTATTATAGAAGGTTTATCACAGGGTTCTCGAGGATAGCTCACCCTATCACTTCTTTGCAAAGGAAGGAGAAGAAGTTTCTGTGGATAGAGGATTGTGAGAGAAGATTCCAACAATTGAAGCAATTGTTAACCAGTGCTCCAATCCTGAGGATCGCAGACCCGAATGAATATTTCATGGTATGCACCGATGCATGCAAAGAAGGACTAGGAGAAGTGCTCAGTCAGAATGGATCCGTAATCTGTTATGAGACCAGAAAAATGAAAGAGCACGAAAAGAGTTATGCCACTCATGATTTGGAGTTGGCAACAATCATTCACGCTCTGAGGAAATGGAGACATTACCTCATGGGGAGGAGATTTGAATTGAGAATAGACCACAATGATCTAAAATACTTGTTTGACTAGCCCACCCTAAACGCTAGGTAGAGTAAGTGGTTGGAGTTTCTGTGTGAATATGACTTTGACATAAAGCATATCAAAGGGAAGGAAAATAAGGTGGTTGATGCACTCAGTAGAAAGGTGCATAGATTACATGCTATAGCCATTAGCATGTACCAAACTGATATAAAGGGGAGGATTTTGGAGGCTACAAATACAGATTTGCAATACAAAGATTTGATAGCAAAACTACAGCAAGGTAGGATGCCATAGAAAGTGGGGATTTATAAACTAGGGGTTGATGGAATAATTATGTACAAGAACAAAATTTATGTACCTAATGTCCAGGACTTGAAACGTATAATTTTGCATGAAATGCATAATGTCCCTTATGCAGGGCACCCTGGATATCAGAAAATTGTGGTAGCAGTCAAGAGCCATTTCTTTCCATGTATGAAGAAAGAGATTGTTGAATACATCGCCAGATGTATGGAGTTCCAGAAGGTTAAAGTTGAACACAGACACCCAACGGGGTTGTTGCAGCCTTTACCCATTCCTGAGTGGAAGTGGGAAGTGGTGACAATGGATTTCATCACGGGATTACCCATAATAGGAAAGCAACATGTCTCAATCATGGTGGTAATGGAAAAGCTTACAAAATCTGCCCATTTTATTCCACTAAAGACTACTCATAAGGAAACAGATGTTGCTGATATTTTTATGAAGGAAGTGGCATGATTGCATGGAATTCCCAAGACAATTGTGTCTGACAGAGACCCGAAATTTACCTCAAATTTCTGGAAGGGGTTATTCAAGTGATTTAGAACGAATCTGAATTTCAGTACAGCCTACCATCCTAAATCTGATGGGCAGACAGAGCAGGTGAATCTAGTGATAGAAGACATACTAAGAATGTATGTGATGGACAAACCATCGAAATGGGAAGACTACCTACACTTGGTAGAATTCGCCTACAACAATGGGTATCAAGAATCGTTGAAGATGAGCCCATTTGAATCATTTTATGGCAGAAAGTGAAATACTACAATAAGCTAGGATAATCCATCTGACAGAGTAGTAGTTGGGCTAGAGTTGCTCAAGGAAATGGAAGAGCAAATGCTAAAAATTCAGCAGAATTTGAAAGCTGCCCAAGACAGGCAGAAAAATTATGCTGATAAAAATAGAACCCATGGGGATTTTAAAGTGAGTGACCATGTTTTCCTGAAAGTGAAAGCTAACAGAAGTTCCCTAAGGCTGGGAAACTGTGCCAAGTTGGCAGCCAGATTTTGTGAGCCATTTGAAATCCTCGGAAGGATTGGGCCAATCGCATATATGCTTGCATTACCTACATCCATGACTGTACATAATGTGTTTCATGTTTCATTGCTTAGGAAATATATACCTGATGCTAATCATGTTATCGATTGGAATGTCATTCAGGTGGAGCAAGAAGGTGTCCTGCAAGCTTATCCTGTGCGCATATTGGACAGGAAAAGAAAACATCTCTGAAATCGATCTATAGGGCTTGTAAAGGTCCAATGGACCTAGTACGGTCCTGAGGATGTGACATGGGAGCATGAGGATGCTATGCGGGCAGAATACTCGCATATTTTTGAAGATTTTGAAAATCCTGCGGATGTTGTGTGAAAGTTGCACTGAGGACAGTGCAAAAATTAGGGGAGGGGATTGTAATATCCCAAAGGACGAGCCTTGTTGTAAATGTTTTGTAAATCATGTTTTTTATGCTGGTGAGCCGAGTATTGATAATTTGATAGGCTTATGTGTTTATTAGGCCGGAGAGCCTAAGTGTTAAAGGCCAGGAGCCTAATTTTGTACATGTAATTATTCACATTATTAATAAAAGATAAAAATCTTCGCGTGTGGACCGACCACGATGAATGAGTGATGGGGGACTAAGCTTCCACAAAGACTGGGTAAGGGAGAGGGGGTTGAAAGGTAATAAAGAGGGGCTTAAGCCCTTGGGAATAATAATTTATTATTATTCCAAAATACTGTGTAAATGTATATGTTTTGTCCTAAGTTCCTGGAGAGGAACGCATGCTAATGGAGAGCATGCAGCTTCATGGGCGACATGTGTCGACCTAGGAACATGCAGTTAAAACCATAGGACTAATCTGTGTTAAGGGTCTCCATTCGTCCATTCATCACCTGAGTTCGGGGGTTCGACCTACCAATTCGCCATCCTCCGTCTAAACTCGTGACTGCCCATGATCGACCTTTGTCTAGTGTTTTTTTCAGATCCCTTACTTGGACAGTTCAAGCCTATGTGTGAGATATCTGTGTCCCTTACACAATTCCAAAACCATAGCCGTGAGTCTTTTACATGTTGCATGATTGAGAAACCTAAATTTGTCTGGGTCATGTTGTGCTATCCCAGTGGGTTGTTGTGGCAGCATAGTCCTAACCGTGTGAGGTTGATTCCATTGACTGTGTGTTGCTGAGCCTTGAGGTTGTGTCCTCACTGTGTTGGAATTGGTCACAAGAACAAGTTGCCAAACCTATGAGCAACTCTCTCCAAGTGAGAGATTGTGTTGAGGAAGTAAGAACTCCTAGAAGGGGTCCTGTAGCTGCTATAGAACTCTAATACTTCTGGTCTGGTCTGTTGCTGAAACCCAAGGAAAGGGAGGTTAGCATCTGAAGGACTGTCTTGGTGACAGTGAAGGTGTATACTCCTGGGGTGGGACAGGCATGTGGGGAATGAGAGTCTATGAGCAATGGGCATAAGTGACTCCTAGGAGAATATCCTTCCTCTGTAACTGGGTGTCTTCCCGTTGACCTTGCCTAGCCTAGGATTCCCTGTCGATGGAGCTTAGTCTCATCTCATGGGTGACCTACTGCTGAGAGTGATGAGCAACGCAGTCTAAGCCCGGGAGGTTTGTGGAAGTTCTACATGCAGTTAGTGAGTTACATCTAGTTTCAAAGATAAGTATATGCATGTGTTTAAATTCATCTTTTAAATGCATGTTTGTGATGCTTGCAATATTAACATGTATTCTGTTGCGATGATGTTTACTGTTGTGCATATGAATTGTTGTTAATGCCATGGATTATGTATGCTAACAGTAATTATGTGCTTACTCTGTGTTAATGTATTGAATTTATTTAAATTCATGTTATATAAGTGTTGGTAGCATTTCCCGGCCTTTAGAGGGCCGAGGATGTTACATTTTGGTATCAAATCTTTAAAGGGCTAAAGTCATAAGTGTTGGTAGAATTGCTCGACCTTTGGAGGGTTGGGGATGTTACATGGAAGACTAGATCATGACTGGATGTACATGTGAAGATGGAGGCAACTCCAATTTGTAAGCTATACTTTCAATCCTTTGTAAAATATTATAGGGGCCATAATATTTGGGTGCTAATTTATTGTCCTTCTTTTGTTGCTTTAGAAACATCTGTTTATATGGTTGTAGCTAGAAATACCCAATCCCCAACTTCAAATTCCCTTTCATTGTGATATTGATTTCCTTGTTGATTCATTCTATTTTGTGCCATAACCAAGTTGTCCTTAGTTTGAGAACCTCTAGTTGGTGCCCTATGTGGTCCTCCACTGCTTGAACCTTTGTAGTCCTTTTCAAGGGTGATGTGATGGATGTAGGATGATATCCATAAAGTGCCAAAAATGGGGAAATTTTGTATGAAGTATGGGAGGATGTGTTGTACCACCATTCCATCGAGTGAAACCACTTGAACCATTGTGTATGTTTATTAGATGGAAAGTAATGAAGATATCCTTATAGACATTTATTCACAATATTAGTTTTCCCTTCAGATTGAGGATGATAAGATGAGTTGTGAGCCAATTTAGTGCCCAAAAAGTAATTTAGAAAATAATTCAGTCCAAAAATTTCCAGTGAAAATTGGATCTTTGTCACTTACAATAATCTTGGGGACTCCATGTAGATTCTAAGCAATTTCCATGAATGTTAATACTATTGTACGCAATTTAAAAGGATGAGAAAGAGAGAAATAATGGACATACTTTGTCAATCGATCCACTACTACCATGATGAAAGTATTTCCTTTATATTTGTGTAAACCTGTATAAAATCAATTGAAACTTCTTCCCAACGTTGACCTGATATAGCTAAATTTAAATCCACTTGGAAAATATTCCATTTTTCCAGAAATAATTAGCCACAATTTCCGTTTTTTTGAAAAATGATTATCGCAAGTGTTATAATTTTAGAAGTTTAAATTATATTCTTTAATATTCATTAACAATTGAATGTAATAGGATCACTGAAAGATAAACAATCACAAGACACAATATATATCCTGGGAAACCCTCGTGGGGGAGAAAAGCCAACAACCAGTTCTTCAGTATAGATTCCTTCAACCAATACAATGCCATGTTATAGCTCTCCACAAATAGACGAAGACCAAGTTACCAAAGACCAATAAACCAAGACCTCATTTTCTAGAACTCCTTTAGTATGCTCCAAATACACAAGAGAAGGCGAGTTGTGTGTGTATATAAATGAGAGGAACTCGACCTCTATTTATACACATAACTTGAATCCCGAAAAGATGCAACCCTAAGAGGGTTCGTTTTGACTTTCACAATAAGGATAACAATAAAATAATAATTTATTTTGAGTCGATTTATAAAATAAGATTACAATAACCTTCTCAAGGTTTGACCAATACAAATACAAAAGAATATATTATGTAGTTACATCAAAATATCGACACTGCCTCTTAACTATAAAGGTATTATTTGTTTCCACACGAGCTCATGACCATTGTCTGTTGAACATATGAATATATACATCATCGGATATCCATAGTACAACGTGACTTCACAACCAATGCATCGAAGGCCTATGGGTATCTCTCAAATAGCTTCAACATGTCACCATGGCATCCACTACCCCGCAATGCATATGTACCTCATTATGTGCACCCATGTCACTTCACAGCTAATGCATCCAAGTCCTGTGGGTAGCTCTCAAATAGATACAACATGTCCCCAAGACATCCACTACCCTGCAATGCATCTGTACCTCGTCACTCCCTATGAAGAGGGACCACGCCAAGCTTATCCCTGAAGTGATTGAACTTCATCCTCAATAGTGGCTTGGTCAACACATCCACAACCTGATCATCAGTAGTTACATACTATAGCCTCACTACTCCCCTTTGCACCATATCCCTGATATAGTGATATTTGATCTCGATACGATTTGACCTATAATGGAACACCGTATTGTCTAACAACTTCATGAAACTCTGGTTGTCACACCAAATGTAGGTTGCCTCAAGTTTGAGACCAAATAACCCGAAAAATAGCTTCTGAATCCACACTACCTCTTTACATGTTTCACATGCTGCCACATATTCAGCCTCAACCGTACTGAGTGCTACACATGACTGCTTCATGCCATTCCATGAAACCATACTGGAGCCTAGACTGAAGCAATATGTCGAAGTACTCTTCCGATCAAGAATACTTTTGGCCCAATACAAATCTCAATATCCACATAACCCAAACTCATGGTCAGTCACATACCTGAAACCATAATCCAATATACCCTTAAGGTAACTTATCACAAGTTTTGATGCGACCAAATGAACCTATCTGGGATGCTCCATATACTGACTCAGGGTGTTCACAACAAAACATATATCTGGTCTTGTGTTCATTAAGTACATCAATGAACCCACTGTCTTCCTATATAAAGTAGCATCCATAGTCTCTGAAGTCGTATCCTGCATCAACTTCAGATTTGATACCATAGGTGTAGCCATTGCTTTGCAATCCAATATCCTGAACCTCTTCAGGATTTCCATTGCATACTTCCCTTGATTCAGAAATATCTCATCACGTCTCTTCCATACCTCTAGATCCAAAAAGTAATGCATCATCCTAAGATCTTTCATCTCAAACTCAACAACCATTTTTCTCTTACACTATGAGATGAGTGTTTCCACACCTATTAGAAATAGGTCATCCACATACAACAATAGTATTACCATACCATCATCCACAACTTTCAAGTAAAGGTTAGGATCTGCACTACTCCTTGTAAATCCTAAGCTTGTCAGAAAACTTTCGATCCTTCCATACCATGCTATGGGTGCCTCCTTTAATCCATATAAATCCTTCTTCAATATGCACACATGCATCTCCCTATCATGTACCTCAAACCCTTTTGGTTGCTCCACATATACATCCTCTTTTATTTCACCATTCACTAAAGTTTTCTTCACATCCATCTGATGCACATTTCATTTCATTATTGTGGCCAACGAAAGTATAGTCCTGATCAAGGTATATCTTGCCATGGGATAAAATGTATCTTCATATTCAATGCCCTCCTTTTGATAGAATCCTCGAGCCACAAATCTAGCCTTATACTTTTCAATACTTCCATCAACTGAATGTTTCATTTTTTAGATCCATTTTGAACTTACTATTAATTTCTCCTTCAGTATGGGGACCACATCCCAAACATCAATCTTTACTATGGACTGGTATTCCTCCCCCATGGCATCCTTCCATACCCTCTTTTCTACAGCCTCTTCATAACTGGATAGTTCTGCATCCATGATATCACACAAACATGCCACATAGCTAGAATATGGTTTTGGCTTCTTACTTTCCTTGAGATATTTTTCTACGGCACCATATCTTTCTACATATCTGATGAGCTCATGTGCCAGAGCTGGTCTTCTCTTGTGAGAAGGAATATTTGTTGGCCTCTGAGGTTCTTCCATGTCACTATCCTCATGAATGAATTCCTCTTGTTCAACTTCTTTTGCTTCTGTAACTCTAGTAACTTCATTGTCCTCCTCATGAACCTCTTTTGCACAGTCCTGTTTTGATTTGCTGAAAGATACACTCTCATCGAAGGTGACATCTCGGATAATATCAACTTTCCAGTGACCAAGAATATATATCATTTATGCCTTCGATGTGTCACTGTAACCAACAAATATTCCATTATTTCCGGATGGATCCAATTTTGTCATGTTTTCCTTGGGGACATGCACAAATACGGGGTAGTGCTACAGGAAAAATCCCCCTATATTGGGTCAAAGGTAAAGGCAGAGCACTAACTCCCTTAAAATACAGTTCTACCCTTAAACTACCCCAAAACTAACTAAACTAAGAGATCAGAAAGAAAGGAAATAGGATTAATTAGTGCACATTTAGTCCCTGGGGTTGGTGTCGACCTCTTTCGCTTGTTGTTGCCTCCTAGATTATTGGTCTCCTCCCAAATTTGACCTGCAAAAGGTTAGGAATACAATGCAACAACATATACTATCTCTACTAATCACTTTGAAAGTTTAAACATAGATATAAATGCACAAATCAAGGCAAGCATGTAGACATAGGGTTTTGGGACAAGAATGAATTCTTTTATTCAATTTTAAGATAAAAATGATTACAACCTTTGTCGACAATCGCTCCACAAACCAGGTCCATGCTCCTCTATCATGGCTCCAAGTGCATTGATTCCATGTTAGCTTCTCACAACCAACTTGTCACCTAGGGAACGAGGAATGGTTTCATAAGGAGAAATGGATGGAGGCGAAGGCTAAGGCTAAAAATCATAATAGGATGAAAATCTTGGGCTAAGGGGAAGGGATTTTGGTAGAGTTTTCTTTGTCTCTTGCTTGTCTCTCTAAATGACACCCCAACACCTCTTTTTATATGAGAAAAATATGGTTCTTCGGTTTGGGGACGGGATACAAGGATTAAAATGGTTAGGAAACCCTCCATAGCCCGTAAACTCTGTCGATTTCCATGCAATTTTATATTTTTTGCAACTTTTGGAGGTAAACACGGCCTAACTAGCATGCAACACACATGTGTACATGGGCTACATGTGTACGTGGGCTATTAGTGCAGTAGGATGAGTACACTATCTTGTTTATTGTTGTGTTGAAACACTCATGCATGGATGATCCATACGAGGTGTTGTAGTTGTATTCTAATGGAGGTTTGATTATAATGCTGCTATGACCTGTTTCAATATTTTCTTTAGCTTTCTTGTTTCCTCTTATGCTGAAATGCTCGTGCATGGATGATACAGAAGATTTGTTGTAGTTGTATTGTAATGGAGGTTTGATTATAATACCGTTGTGGTATATTTTAGTACCTTAAACTTGAGTTCAAGAGTGTTCTTGTGCTTGAGTTTTTCTTCACCAAGTTGCTTGAAGGCTGGATGCTCATGGAAAACTTGTCCACCTTTCTCACTAAGTCTTCCTTCTGCTCACCTTTAGCCTTAACCACCGAATGAAGTTAATGAGGACCTCGTTTCCTTATGCATTACTTGTCCAGTTTCTGTGTTAAAACATTCTTGTATTAAGCTTTGTCCATTTGACCTCCACTCATAAACCTAGCTCCACAAACATTTTGATGGGTGTTGGGCTTTGTTGGACATATTGTCATTGATGTCAACAGTCGATGTGATGATTTGTTGTTATGATGAATTATCATTGTGATTTACTATAGATGAGATTGTCATTGATGTCAACAGTATATCAGTTAGCAGAAGAAGCGAACAGTATGAAGATCAAAGCTTAGAAGGAAAAACGCAGTGCAGAAGTGAATGAAGATGAAAGCTCAAAAGGAAGAGCACATTGCATAGTATATCAGTTAGCAGAAGAAGCAAATAGTATGAAGAAATTCGTGATTATTGTTGATCACGATAGGATCAACAATGTTCCTATGATAAAATCTCAGGAGGAGGAACGAACAATATGCAGAAGATTGAAAGCGTAAGCTCGGGAGGAGGAGCGAACTGAAGAAATTCATGATTATTGTTGATAATGATAGGATCAACAATGTTCCTATGATAAAATCTCAGGAGGGTTAGCAACTGCAGATATCAAAGCTTGAAAATAAAAGCGTAAGCTCAAAGTGAGAAGCCTCAGCAGTCATTCGATCAGAGTGAGAAGCCTCAGCAGTCGTCCAATCAGAGTGAGAAGCCTCAGCAACCGTTCGATCAAGAAATTGACCGTGTTGATCATCTAATATTACAGACGTTGGTCATATGAGTGACCGTGGGCTTAAGGATCATTGGAGGATCATGACCATCGGATCTGCAAGCCAAATCAACAACAGGGATGGGGAGAGAAAGAAGAATTAAACAACCCGCTAGTTCTAATCCCGCAATTGGTCTAGATCGTCATATCACATAGACTCGGATATTGACGACTGTTATTGATCCAACAAGCGATCAGTTTAAGTCAGATTAAGTCGTGACCATCAGATGCGCAATCTCCAGATCAACGGCAGGGATGAATTGCAGAGATTGAAAGGAGAATTAAATATCGCACTAGTTCCAATCCCACAATTAGTCAGGACCGTCTGATCTTACAACTTCGAACATCGATGATTTTGGTTGACTCACAAACAACATACAACTTCCAATTGCGAAGTTTGGGTGACGAGTTAAATCACTCGCAAGTTGTGATTCCACAATCATCCTTCATTGTGGATCTGCTTCGAGTGTCTTCACGACCGTTGGATCACATTTTAGTGGAAGGACAGGACAAGCTAAAAAAAAGTTGAAAATTTGATTATTCAAATACCCATCAGCCGTCTGATCAAACTCGAATTCCCGTCAGCTGTCGGATCATTCTCGAGTGGAAGGATAGGATAAGTGAGGTAAGATCTGAGATCTCATTTATGCAAATTTTTGTCAGTCAATGTATCACTCTAAGTGGAAGGACATGATAATCTAGAAACGTTGCATCGCAGACAGATCGAGCCATCAATCTAAGAACATGATCGACGAACAACATTTAGTTTGGTTCTAAAGTTGTGAGGCGGTTACGCTCCAGAGAAATCTCACTTCAAGAATTCAGTTTGAGATTTGAAATTCCCGAAACCTGGAAATCTAAAATGAATAAGGACCATTGGTTTTGGATGACATATGATGATCGTTGGATCAGGGTTTTTGGTCAATAGACCACGTCAGAAAGGACACACAGCAGGCCATGTCAGCAAGTACATGTGACAGACCACATCAACAAGGACACGCAGCAGGCCATGTCAGCAAGGACGTGTGGCAGACCACGTCTGCAAGGAGACATGGCAGACCACGTCAGAAGACCACTTCAACAAGTACACATGGTATAATCAGATGATGAAAAGTGTCAAGAGGAAATTGGTTCGTGCCATGTCAACAAGTGACGTAAGCAAGTTACGTCACTCCAGGAGTATTGCTTCAGGAGTTTCACCACCAAGAAATGTCAAAAGCTCGAAGTCGCGAAGGACGAAGGTCCGAAGTCACTCTCATCCATCGATCTCAGATACATTTCAGAATTTAGGACAACCGTTAGATCCAGGATAAGAACATGTGTCACATCGGGAGATCTACGTTGACAGACCACGTTAGTAGTCCACGTCAGCAAGGACACGTGGCACAGTCAAAGAATGACAAGTGTCAAGTTGAATTGGCATTTCAGGTACGTGCAAATTATAAATCAAAGTGACATGTGGAAACTACTCAGCTAGTGACACATCATCAAGTGACATAAGCAAGTTACGTCACTATGGGAGTTTTTCTTCGGAAGTTTTACCACCTGCACTTGCCCAAAGTCTCAAAGTCTCGAATATCGTAGTCTCGAAGTGGACATGAGACGTCCGATCTGAAGATCACTTCGGGATTATTCTCATCCATCGATCTTCTACAGTGGAAGGATAGTGTAATTCAAAGCGTCAACCAACAACAAGCAGTCTCCATCGTTTTATGACTTACTCAGCAGGTGATCACTCCAGAGGAAATAACGGGTTGAGATTTGAAATTTGTGAAGTCTGGAGACCTGAAGGATATCTCAACCGTTGATCCAAAATGGACATGCGTCAGTGGATTGATAGCTCCGAAAGATTGACGTACGGAGGAAAGAAGGGTTTGAGATTTGAAATCTCCGAAGTCTGAAGACCCGAAGGAGATCTCAACTGTCAATCTGATGATGGGTGTACTATCAACCGTTGATCAAAATACAGTGGAAGGATAGCGTAATCATAATATCTGAATTCTTGAAGTGGACACGAGTCATTAAATCAGAAGATCACTTCAGGTGCATTCTTAATCGTTGATCATAATACAAGTCCAAGGATCGAATCTGACCATTGATCTAGTTCTGCGAAGTAAATTTGAATCATCCGATCTATTTGATGAAATCCGCTCCAGGAGATTTGACATGTTGCAAGTCTCGAAGACCTGAAGGGAAAAGTCCTGAATTCCTGACAATTGTCCATCTCATCGGGAGATTGAATCGCGACCGTTGAAATGATAAGCCCTCAAGCGCTTGTCTCGCCTAACATCTGATTAACGCCATTGGTCATATGGTAAAGATATTTAAAATAATGAGCCACAACCGAACTGTTTCAGACCATTCCTGCATCGCGAGATCTGTTCCTTCACATTCTGAAGGAACGTTGCACTCCAATTGAACAGTGTTGGTTCTAAACACTGAACAACATAGGCCACCTGTGATCTCGAGGCCAAATGAGCACTGGTGCTACCAATCACACTCGTGATAGAAAACAATATCGATCGGAGAGCCAGATCTTGTATATCCTTGATAGGGATCCTGCCCCCTACCAATCTTGCTCCCGGAACACAGTGACATGCCAGATACACGTCCACCTGCTCAGGTAATGCCCTCTACCCTGTAAAAGCTATGGGGACCCCTCTTTTCGAGAGGCCGGTCAGAAAATACACATCTTCCAGCCCGATGGTTAGAAGTTGTGTACCAATACGGAATCCCTGTTCTGTAACATTCCACAAGCCAATCATGTGCTCAAGCAGTAGAATCTCTCTCTTCATTTTTTGCAATTTGAAAAACTTGAGCAAACCACAGGCCCTCAAAGCGGCCCGTGTATGGGGACTTCGTAGAGTGGCTAAATCATCCATCTCGTGTTCTCGCTCTTTCCATTCGATCATGATTGCCGAATACACCTACAAAACAAAAAATCAAAATTTTCATCATTCCCCACGTTTTTGTGATTTTGGTGATTTTCAAAAGGCATTTTAAAACATAAAATCAAATACCCATGACATCTAAAAGTAGCCAATCATCCTTTTTAAACACCACACCCTTTAATATTTACCAAACAATGATTAAAACATGGTAAAAATGAAAAATGATTTGAGGGGGTGCGTGGGCCCTTTGGGGGGAATTTCCATCAGTTTCTTTTGCTAAAATGGATGGTCTAATCAAGTGCAAAGGTGTAGACATCAAAAAAACCCTTCCCCAATGCATTTTTGCGAAAGAATCCCCCCATTTCATTGACTTTTAAAAGGAGGCCGATTTGGTTCAACATGGACGACCTAGGGCTTTGTGTTTTAAATTAATTATGCCATGAAAATAACCTTGAAACCATGCAATTGAAAGAGTAAAAGATGAACACCTACCTGGTTCAAACGGCGAGCAAAATGGTCGATCATAGCTCCAGCAACGAGAAAAACAAGATGTGCTCCAATCGAGATTCTCCAACACTCCACAAATCCTTGCAAATGAAATGGTAAATGAGTTTTTGAATCAATTGATATATATAAAATTTCATTTCTTTTATAAGCTATGGTTATTTTGAGTTTCTCTAATGATGTAAATGGCTTCGCTAATATTTGGTTTGTAGCTTCTGGCATCGCAGGATTCTTGGCAGTTCTAATGGATTATTCACCTTGTCATATTTATGAGCATAGTCTTAGTTCGTTCTCGAGCTCGACAATATGAGAACGCAACCGGGTAAACTTTTATCACTTTTTCGGGCCCGTACGAATACGATCACATGAAAAAGGAACCCCCCTGGAGTCTACTTTAAACCCTTTTCAGACTCTCGAAATATGAAAAGATTGTCGAGTGATCTTGCTTTCTTTCACACTCGTTAAAAGGTCAGAAGGAGCATCTCTCGAGCGATAGTTTAACCCTTTTTTGGTCTCGTTGGACTACTGTACGAAAAAGGAACTGAGAGAGTTCTCTTTTAAGCGTTTTTCCAAACTCTATAATCCTGAAAAACCTTCGAGTTTTTTGTCTTTGGACTCGTTAAAGCACACATCGACAGGCCCATATGGGAACGAACCCTTACTTCTTCCGGTTCATTAAACAAAGGAAGAGGAACTTACCGAAGGTGAGTTATATCGAGAATGTGTTATCCTCCTTGAGCTCATTAAATTAAAAAGAGGTACTCATCTATCTGGATGGGGGAAAAATTGAAAGGAGCAAGCCAAGCAGTCTCTTGAGAACATCATCTAGCACTTCTTAGAGTCGCCCTTGAACACGACACTTTGTCACTTTGCATACATCATAGTCCGCTGAACCTCTGCACTGAGCCAATATTTTGAGTTTCCTTTCACTCCTTTGAGTCACCCAACGCAAGTCGCGTCACCCACTGCATAGTTTTGGTCCATGTCATGTTTTTCTATTGTGCCTCAGTGTTCAAGGGAAGTATCTGCCTCAAGAGTCAACCATCCCAAATATCTTGTCTCACAACCCGTGTCAGTCCATGTTCTTTTGATCTACCAATTACACCCCTATGTCCATTTCGTGTCATTGATGGGGGATACATCAAGGCCCTCCCTCGACGAGTCTATTCCTGTCGACTTCAACACATCATCTGGGAATTAGGCTTAGAAACCATTTAGTACTTTGGGACCTGCATGCCTCAATGGCAGGCCTCCTCACGTTCGACAGTAGTTTTACATCATTGACCTCTGATCGAATGATTCCACGGATGTTCGACTACAACTCATCTATTCACGTTCGGTGGAATGTACTAAGGTACCTTGGGAATCATTGACATTAATGGTGATCTCCCTCGCACTTGTTAACGGTTTACCTCATTGACCGGTAATCAAGTGGTTTCTGCCATGTTCGACACCAAGACATATATTCACATGGTTAGATGCGTGCCATATCGGGATTGGTAAGAAGACCCTAGGTTGAGTGATTCACTTTGACATGTACTTTACCCAGGCTGCGAAGGAGTTTTTATTGGATAAGAACACATACACTGTCACATAGATCCACTTTGTATTGGTCGTGGCTATGTCTTGTCATCTCGTAGATCCACTGTGTATTCTTCGTGGCTACGATCAGTCTGAGTCATCAGAGTATAGATCCACATTGTATCTTCAGTGGCTATACCTTTTTTATCAATACAATTATGGATCCGCAGTGTATTTTATGGCGGCCATGTCTTAAATCTTGATCATCCAAGCATAGGTATGCCTGCCTTGGGTTTTGAAATATGTCATAATATTTGTTGGATGTTTGTGTGCAGCTTTCGTCAGGTTCTCTGAGTCTATACCCTTGCTGGAATGTCTACAAAGCATTTCAGTCATCAGTTCGCATCTTCTGACTTCATACTTTGGGGGGCATTCTGTTACACGTCAAAATTGCTTAGATGGATAAGTGTCGCATTGTCCCTGTCAATTGTCGTAAGTGTCGCATCTTCCCTACAACTTTCGCAAGTGTCGCAAGTTGATCACTAGTGTCGTAAACGATGTTCAGACATGATGCCATGATAATGACACTAAGGAGGCACTTATGACATCTCACATGACTGATTTGAAGGAGGAGAACTGATTTGCTGGGATCAAATGAATCTTGACACCTGAAAGGAGCCTTGAAACAGAGGTTTGGAGAGGGAACGCTCCCCTAAATCAGCTGCAGGAGCGCTGGCACTCCCCTATCATGCTTCAGGGAGCGTTATAATGCTCCTCAGACCCTTTTAAAGGAGCGCTGCTCACCTTAAGAGCGCTGGCGCTTCCCCAGGCTTGCCAAGGAGCGCTACAACGCTCTGAGATCTCTTCTGAAGGAGCGCTCCCTAATGTGGGTCAGTTGTTAGCCCGTTGAGAAGAATAAGGGGAGGAACATTTGAGATTAGGAGGCATTTGTGCTCGAATTCTTGTTTCCATCAACAGATCCCTGATCTATGGAGAAGGTTCCCAACTGGTTCTAAACATAACTCAAGAGGTTAGACCCCTCCCAACCTATATAAACAGGCTCTATGATGGTGGAAAGGAAAAAAAGAATTGAATATGTGAAACTTATGATCTTGGAGGAAACTTGCAGTCAGCTAAAGGAGAGTGATCGGTGAAGCTGCTGTTATCCAGGTTGTGGATATTTCAGGCAAGGGTTAGATGAAGAGGACTTGATGAAGCTGTCGCATTCGCATCTACGATTGTAAGTACTGCTGTCGTTATTCTCATCAATATGACACGCTTGGCCTGTTTCTTTTTAGTTTGTGTCTGATGTTACATAAACTTATCATTCAGTGATAGATCTGTTTTCAAGCTAATATCAATAGAGTAGGAAGTGGTCGTATCTTGTTTTGTCCACAGAACTCAGCGAGGAGCAATGGATTGGAACGCAACTCAGAGCGTGCAGGGACAAACGTCGATAACAGGTAATTCTATCATCCTTCCTTCTCGTGTGTTAGTTTAGATATATTTGGAAGAAATTCAGTGTCCACGTTAAGCATTTTTCTGTCTAGGGTTAAGGTCAAGCCTTAGAGGTGATCTACCTATCCGCAGGGAGATTTTCCTACAACAGAAACTGGCAACTCCACTGGGGAGATAGCCTCAATTCAAAACCTCTTGTTTGGATTTTTCTCCTCATTGACCTTGTTCTGTCCCTTGATTGTTTCATACCTGGTTTACCCCTCTTTGGTTAGTTTCATGAGCTGATTGGCTCCTTGTCCCATCATACTCAACATACTTGTCAAGTTTGAATCTCAATTTTCAAAATTTTTGACATTTCTGGAGTTTTTAGACCCTGGCGCCCGTGTCCTAGTGTTAACAGAGCGCCAGCACTCCTAAAGGCTTTGCACAGAGCGCTACAATGCTCCTTGCCCTTGGAAACAGAGCGCCAGCCTCTTTTTGGCCCAAAAACCCTCCAAAATTGCATTTTTTTTTTTTTGGATTTTGGCCTCTGTGTTCCTCTGCTGAGTGATCTTGTGAGTCAATTTTTTCTTCCTTTTCAACCCTGACATCTGTCTTTTTGAAGGATAAACACCTTGTTGATTGGATCTTGTAGCCTTCCTCGCCATTTTTCATTAAGTTTTTCCTGTTGATTGAAATTTGAAACTTATGCATTGTTCTTCTCTCCTCATCAGCTGAGTAAAAACCTTGGTGAAGTTCATCAAAGGCCTACAAACCTCTTCATATTCATTCGAGTCAAGGTCCTTGTTCTTCAATTTTTGCTTTTTGGGTGTAAAATTTTGTTTCTCTTTGATTGTTTCCTTTCTTTCGCTTTTTCGTTTGATTGCTACGAAGGGTGTATTGTTTGTATGACTTGTGCTTATGCTAGTTTGGTTTCCATCCATGCCAAGAAGATAATTAGCAAAGATAAGCATTGTGATTGTATTGATTATCATCCATTCGCAAACAATAAAGATATCTTAGTGATTGATTGAGCATAATTAGAAGGCATTTTGAAAAGTTTTTGCATTACAACGGGATTTGATTGAGAAAAGAATCGTTTGAAGGCATTCCGTAGTTGTGCTTGTTAGTGAAAGAACCCTCTCTCTCCCTTAGCTAGTTGTTCATCGAAAGGAAATGATTGCTTATCATACTTGATGCACTCTTTGGGTCAGAGTCTTAATCCCATTTGTTTCGCTTCCATGCACCCTTTTGCGTAAAGAACAACCACTAAAATCAACGTTAATTAAAAATCATCTAGAAACTTTTTCTTTGCTAGAATCCTCCACCAACAGTAGAATAGGTGTAGTACTTTGGATTAGGGTTGTGAGCATAACTCTCCAAAGTTTTCAAAACAAACATTAGCATCCTGCGTTTGGGAGAGTCAAATCCAGTTATCGTATAAGTCTGCCTGGGATCCCCCTCTCACACAGGGGTTACGCACGAGGTTGCATTCGGGTGAGCTACGGGGACTAACCCTCCATGGTTTAACTGATTGTGGTGATCTAATCGTATTATGGGGGTCACTTTGAGGTAAATCCACAATTACTGCGTGGAAGCTTCTTAGTTGATTTCGAGCTTGATACCCTGCCCGTACGTTTGGATCGAACTATCGACTGTTCCCGCCCAGGGGCTGACTGCGAATTGGTAACCTTAGTGGCCATAATCTCTAGGTTCTTACACAAGGTGACGGTGATGGGAAGTCTCACTGTACCTGGAGCAGACATTGGTCAAACTCACTCGGGCTCCTTGGAGGGTAAATCCACAATTACTGCGTG
>ML800825.1:252141-279016 GCA_009831015.1 Picea engelmannii
GGGGGGGGGGGGGGGGACAGGATATGGTTGTTGGTAAGGAGGAGGAGGGTAATAAGATGGACCTCCATATGGTTGTGGATATTGAGGTACACCATACATAGGTGGTGGTTGGTTGTACGGGTTGTGGTGTGTCGTGGTACCAATCAACCCATCTGCAGCATGATACATTCTAGGTTTGTCCTAGCCAAATGGCATAGGTCTGGGTGCATCAAGTAATACTGTGTATAAGTAACCCAACTAAGCATAAATGAGGTCAAAATGTTGGGCCTTGTTGATGGCTTCCTCTTTGAATTAGGGGAAGGTCGATGCCACATATTAGAAACCAATCAAGAATTTATTCTTTGGTGGTTTTTGCTTTACATAAACTACGTCGTCGATGCCATTCGTGAATTTGGTCGACAATATGCATATCTGAGGTTTGTTTGAACTCGAAGAGCAGTTCTAAGCCAGTGTCATGACGAACTGGTAGTTGAAAAAGGCCAAAACGGTTTTGGCCAAGGATTCAAAAGTTACATGGCACCCTGACTTTTCGTCCACATACCATTTGGTTGGTGGACCAGTGAGTGTTATTTGAAATAACATTAAGCGGATGGAGTCATCCATGATGTTGTTTGAAGAGCACCATAAGTGGAAGGTCATAACATGGTTGGTGGGATCCTCCCCCAATTTTCCTTCAAATTTTGGAATATTTGAAGGTAGTTTGGTAGGCATATTGGGCCATGTGAATTCATTTAAAATGGGACCATTCGTGAGTTTAGTCAAATCAAGAATGTTGAGAGATTCCAAGTATGGCATGGGGGGATTTGGTGGAGGATTAGTTCCAACCATGGTGTGAGCAAGTAGTGGACCTGACCCTTGAGAGGGATTTGGTGGGGTTGTACTTCTCCCTTGAGAAGAAGTTTTCCCCCTGCCTCCTTGTGAAGGAGAGCTAGTGGATACAAGAAAATATGATCCTAGAATAGTGGCACTCACGAGGGTGTGAGATGGTTGAGCCGGTGAGTTGACAAGACTAGGGACTCCTCCTAGAATAAGAGGGAGTTTTTGCAAGCATTTGGAACGATGGGGATTCTATGGGTCCATAATGATGTCTGACTAGAAAAGTGAATGTGTGCAAATGGTGATGAGAGAAATAAATGAACAAGAGACTTGTATAATTTGTACCTTCACAAGATAATATAACTCACAATTGCATGTAATCAAATGAGCATCATACATAAATCAATTGTAAATAAGCATACATGTGGGTAGGTGGATTTTTTCCGCATGGGGGAACAAAGAAAACAAATGCTTGTGTCCTAAAAGACGTATTGTCCTTCCTCTCAAATAGCACTGGACCTTCCAAGAGAACTCAACAGTGGGGTCTGAAGCCACCGAAAGAGGAACTAGTGAAGGATGAAATAATCAGTTATAATAAGGGGTAGAGGGTGAATATCATAAAAGAGCTGGCGATATTTCCCAATAGCCACACAAAATCTGATCAACGTGCAACTGCAGCCCACAATTTCCACCTGGGTAGATGTCCTAAATTTGGGCACTAGGTACCTCGGTCAAAGTGTGACATTTAGATTTTCGGCCTTAGAAATGGATCATGGGATGGATCCCTTCCAAGAGTTGGGTGACTCAAGGGGGGACGCACAGAACAAATGGGCCTCGGCCTTCAACCCTTCACGAGTATATCCCTGCCTTATGGTGTAGGAATACTTGACCTAGAGAATTTGAAAGTTCCCTATTTGTCAACTTCTAATGTTTGAAAATGTGAGAACCAGGTAACGAGGGGTTATTTGGATGCCTACCCCCGAGATCCTACCTAGACTAAAAAAATTATTTTGGCACCTCCTGTGGAGGAAAACATAGTGAGTTTCTTAGGAAAATTTTAGATGTGGTGGGCTGAGATATTGGGGGTGTGAGCCAATCTCGTTTGAATTAAGTGGGTATGGATAATTGCTTCAAGAAAATAGTGGGACGTTTCGGAGTTCCTTTGGAGAAAGCCTAATTCAACCTCCACAATTCAAGATGGAAATTATGTGAGTGAGGAGTGCCTTTGTGTGTAAGAAAGTGAGAGAATGTGCTAAATTTTAATAAGTTAGGTGTGAATTTGCAACATGTGGACTTCCTGTGGTCCTAACAAATATTTGTTACCTATCTTACTAAGTGTTATTGGTACAACCTTGCAGAATTTTAAAATTCATAAAGAACTAACATGTGGACATATGGGTCCTTACCAATCCTTTAAAATCCCTAATGTTGTTTACACTAAGAAAGCTTTGAAAAAATATCCTAGATTGTAAGCATGTGGGCATGTATGGGCATGTTACTTTTATCTTTAAACTTCTCTAGTGATGTAAACTAAGAAAGAAAATTCAAGAAACTATCTTAAGTTTGCAACATGTGGGCATGTATGGGCCCTTAGAACTTTAAGATGATTTCAAAAAGAAACTAAGAGGAGCCCTAGGGGGGCTTTGTCCTCTCCTAAAGATTTTTTTTAAAGGGAGATGAAGTGCCCCCTTAACCACCTTTTTGATTCTCAAGATCACTCTATGGTGCGAGAGAAGAGCATACTCAATGATCAAATTTAATTTCTGGTCCCAATGTAAGTGTTTTTATATGTGAAAGAAATAATCTCAACTTATATTTTACAAACCAAACAATCCATCCATGTGGAAACCAAAGAAAAAGAGGAGAATACTTGGTTCTTTTTACCCCCTAAGTTCCTATGTTTAGCTAACCCTTCATATGGGAAATGAGTCTAAGTGGAGTGCACGGGCATTACAAATTGCATGAAAAAAAAATCGAAGGCCAGGGGCCCTCAAATCATCACAAAAGCCCTTAAAATTTTGAAAATATGGAAATGTGTGCGGGTTACAATTCTGACAAAGGCGCAGATAAAAGAAGCCTGTTGGGTGCACATTTTGCTGAGTGCGCGTCTGTGGGTTGGAATACCCGTGCACTTTCTAATACATGTCGGGGGAAAATATTGAGTGAAATTCTCCTCCTCCAACTCAGAATTTGGCTTTTGACAAGTAAGGTTGGGCCGAGTTTGGTACCTGCAAGACAAATTGATTAAAAATAAATTCTCTCTAAGCCCAAATAGGGTGGAATTTGATACCTTTCCCCAGTATGGTCGCCAATCTGTTGTGCTCGTTTCATCACTTGGGTGAGAAAAACAATGGCACTTGCATGCCTAGTTGAGCCTGATAGACAAGAAAGAAGTTTGTGAGTGGGTTAAACAAGCCAAACTCATGTAATAAACAAATAAACAAACTAAAACAACTAAGGAAACAAAAACTAGAATGCATAAGAAACTTAGAACCATGAAAAATCAACCAATGACCAAGATTATGCCACCAATGGATAACTATATTAGTCGACAAAACACCGTAGAGAAAAATGAGGACTTATGGGTCCCCTCTTCCTGCTTGGGAGGGCTCTTGAGTTCCCTAATGGAGAGATCTTCTTACAATGGGAGAAAAATGGAAAATGATGAAGAAAATCAATGCCTATTCCCTCAAGAGGTGAGTGGAATGGCCTATTGCAATGGTGCTTGAATACTCCAAGGAGAAAATAAGATTCTCAAGGGAGAATTGAGGAAACATAACAATACTATGAATATCTTGGTTTCTTAGTGCACCCATGGAATCCATTTATATCATTTCTTCAAGGAAAAATTCAACTAGTTCTTAGTGTGAACAAGGGGCCCTCTAGGGCACCCTTTGGTCCTTGATCATCCCCCCATTCGTATTTCGCTCAGATTTGGAGGTCAAATCAAGTTGGGATCTGGTCCATAAGTGGTTGGGGGGTTGACAAGAACCATAAATGTGTCATTCACAGGAGTGTGCAGCTTTTCCCGTACACAGTCACTCATTTGGAACATTGTGTGCTCTACAGGCTTTGTTGTCCCACGCATTGTGCGCGCGCTTCCTTTAGTGATTTTGTACATGTCAATTTTTTCCCAATTATATATTTTTTTCCTTTAGAAATGGATTTTGGTGTTGCAAGTGAACTAATTGTTGTTGGCATTGTTGTATTTCTGTAACCATTTGCGTACAATGTTGTGAACGGAATTTCAGTGATAACAACTGTCATGGATGAGCTTGGGTTGGAAGTTACAAAAACATACCATGACCTATACTCATTTGATTCCGGGAAGGTGAAGTGTCTTGGGTTTATTAAAGACTCGGTTGTTTCCTTGTTCCAATTGCCAATGAAAAGTGTGGTCATGGATATTGTGGTGGCTGATGTCACCGCTAAGTTTGGGATGCTCTTTTCTAGATCTTGGATCAAAAGACTAGGGGGAACTTTGCAAATGGATCTTTCATATGTGATGCAGGAGCATTGCTCCATCTCAGCACGCGCCAGCTAATCAACACATGTGGTGCAAATTCAAGGAAGGAGAGGCGTCATCCTCTCATTTTTGCCTCGAGAATCCAAGACGAGATCCAGGAATTTACTGAAGACAAGATGGAAGGAGACAAATCGTTCTTTCGCACAAGTTGGATATAGGGTTTCCATTAATAGGCTAACGACTGAATGGATTTGCATCTGATTTGGAGAATAATTTACATCATTGTAATTTGGCCTTTCGATAAGCATTAGGGGTGGTGATTTCACACCATTTGTTAGCTTGTGAGGGAAGCTCACAGAGCCCCTCTTGTATAAATATTTGTATTGTAAGAAAAGTAGAGGTTAGGTGGCGAATTGTTAAACATTTTTAGATAGGTTAGAGGAGAAAACCAGAGAGCCGAGACTCAGTTGTAGCTCGGACTCCACCTTTGTAAATTGGCATTCCACCATTAATAGAAAACAAAATTTTTTTTTGTTTTACATTTCTGTTCAATGGATGTTGGGTTATAAATGTCTTTTACATGTTTGTGAATTGTAGATGGATGTTAGAAATCGTCTGCATGGATAGAGATACAATTTTCTATTCGCGAGTGTGTTATATTAATTTTTGTTCTCTAGGATAAGTGCAAGGAGTGCGCGACAGAGCTAGAAAAATATGTAATACGACGCAAGGAGTGTGTGTCTGAACTCAGTGGAGACAAAAGAGAAGCTACCAGGAGGGCACTCCAGATCAATTTACAGACTCAGGAAGAAATTTCAAGGTGCTTACATCCCTTGAAAATAAAGACTGTGTGGAGAGAGACGCAATGCAGATTTACTAAATGCTCTGGAATAATCTGCTAGGAGGGCATCGAGCTTGTGTGAGCATACCTAGGAACTACACGTTTGAAGGTGTAGAAGAATCCCATAATTTTTGAACATTCTGGTGAAGGAAGGATTTGCAAGAAGTGCATCAACAAAGGAAAGGAGATACCTTAAACCTTTCCATAAGGTGAGGGAGAAGTCATTGAAGAACTGAGCCAGTGCAAGGAGTGCGCCTAAGGTGTTGAGAAGTCATCGTATAATCTCAAGAGGAAGGGGGAGAAATTACTAGGAGGGAAAGAGAAGCTCGCAGAGGAACTTGGAACCTTGGAGGTTCTCAAGCCGAGCAAAGTCACATAAGGAAGTCTGTGCAAAACTCTGCAAGGAGTGCAGAAGTAGTTTCGAGAACAGTATAAGTCTTGAAATAGAAATTTTGGTAAGTGCGCAAAGGAGTCGAGGACTTGCTCAAGTCCAGAAGATGGAGAAGCTATCCATCACCAAGGAGGAGACAAGTGGAAGAAGATTGAGAGGTTCGGGAGAAGGAACTTCGAAAGGTTTATGGGAGCGAACAAGGATCTTCGCAAAGTCACGAAGAGCGATCTCAATCCAGATCGTTAGATATTGAAGGATGCGTGGCAAAGGATCAACGCGTCGCTGGTTCATATGTCGAAAAATAAGAGTCAAGAGGAGACAGGACACGCGAAATCTGAACTTGTGATTCGATCACAACCATTGAATGTGAGAGGAACAAGGATTGTAGATTTGGTCCCAAAGCATTCGTCGATTAGAAAATCGGGGAAGGAGGAGGAAGCCTCTTGTGAAAGTCTCAAAGTGCGAGATCGCGAAGAGAGTTGGCCTATGGTCATATTTCGAGGTCACATCAAGGGAAGAGCGTAGCATAAAGATCTACAGTCATCGGCACAAGAGTTGAAAATCGCTAAGAGAGGGTCCACAGGTACCATATCGTGGGTATCAAGGAAGTAGAAAGGGCCTGTGTCAAGTCAAATCAGTTCCATCAGGGGCCCGACGAACCATTCAGTTCGATGACTTGAACGATCCTAGACTGGGAGGTCAAGCCATCCCTAAGGAGAAGGGGGAAGGTTGGTGTCACGTGGTATCAAAGCACAATTTTGTCTGTAGATTTCAGGCTAACGAGAGGCTGAAGATGCTCTCAGTTGCAGAGTGAGAAACAGACTTTCCAAGAGGGTAGGTAGAAGGTGAAGATGGCCATTGACGGTCATAGACATGGTCGGGGAGAAATCTAGTTGCAGAAGAGCAATGCAGAAATGGACAAAGAGCTCAGTGAAATCCGAGCGTAGATGGAGAAGTTTGCATTCAAGATGCAGCATGAGTCAAAGGTACATTGGAGGTATGAATGGCCTTTGAAGAGGAAAGCTAGATGGAATGTTCATAATTTGTTGTCCAAGAGGTAGAAACAAATGTTAAAAAGGTAGCTGAGGCATGCTGAAAACCTCAGTCATAAGGGAAAGAGATCTGGAAAGAGTCTCGTATATTTCCAGGTGGGCAATGAGAAGGGATCAATGGATCTCATAGACTGCTAGGTGGGCAGATGAGACATCCCAGATTTCCAAGTGGGAAAGGGAGAAGAGATGAGCTCAGCAGAGATTTCATTGATAGATGAAGAGGAGGATGGAGAGAGACCTCACTCAGATGGATATTCATGAAGAACTGTGAGCCACATGAATGAAGATGATGAGAAGTTACAAACTTTTGTCATATAGAAGGAGGATCAGAAGAATGTTCTGATCATTGGAGGAGTCAATATATTCCTACCAAGCAGCCAAGGAGAGGCTAGCACATATGTTGCAGACGAAAAAGAAGGACAGTCAGTAGAGACTGTCATGGAGGAAATGGAACAGATACTGATGTATGTCTCGATGGGAGGAGAAGAGAATTCAGCAGAATCGCTCGATGTTTTCATCCAGGAAGATAAATAGGAGATGACTATAGCACTGGAGCCTGAAGCAAAAGAGGAAGCAAGCAGCATAGAAAATCTTTGTCTGTGTGAATAATTAGAAGCTCTTGAGAGGAGAGTGGTAGTGCAAAGTGTGCACATCCAACAGGCTAAGTTGGAAGCAGATGAAGGACTGGCAGGAGAAAATATGTCAGGAGAAGTGGTAGCTGAGCAACAGTTCAATGATCAGGGGTCTGCAAAAGTGAAGACTGCAACAAAGTGGCAAAATAAGACCACAAAGGGAGAAGATTCACCCATTGACAAGGAGAGAGTGCAGCAAGCTAGTCTGCAACAGAAGAACCAGTAGATAGAGCAGATGGAGATAAGAGAGTTGATGTCGAGGTCATCAACATAATCAATTAGCAAGAGGAATTTGGATGACATAAGACCTGCACAAGAGGCGGGGATGATGCAACAACAACAGTGGTGAAGTAGAGGAGCCGAGGGAAAGCTCCAAAGGAAAATTTGGGATCCAAGTGGATTTCGGCCATGTTGGAAATCTCATGAGCATGAGCTCATGATTTTTTCCACCGTGGAGTATGATGTAGGAGCATCGCTCCATCTCATCACGCGCCAACTAATCAACACACATGGTGTGCATTCAAGGAAGGAGAGGTGTCGTCCTCTCATTTTTTCCTCGAGAATCCAAGACGAGATCCAGACATTTATTGAAGACAAGATGGAAGGAGCCAAATCGTGCTTTTGCAGAAGCTGGAGATAGGGTCACCATTAATAGGATGACGATAGAATGGATCTCCATCCGATTTGGAGAAAAATTTCCATCATTGTAATTTGGCCTTTCGATACACATTAGGGGTGGTGATTTGACACCATTTGTTATCTTGCGAGGCAAGCTCACAGAGCCCCTCTTGTATAAATCTGTGTATTGTAAGAAAAGTAAAGGTTAGGTGGAGAACTGCTAGACAATTTTAGATAGGTTAGAGGAGAAAACCATAGAGTCGAGACTCAATTGTAGCCCAAACTCCACCTTTGTAAATTGGCATTCCACCATTAATAGAAAACGACAGTTTTTCCTGTTTTACATTTATGTTCAATGGATCTTGGGTTATGAATGTCTTTTACATCTTTATGGATTGTATATGGATGTTAGAAATCATCTGCAGGGATAGAGATACAGTTTTCTATCTGCGAGTGTGTTAGATTAAGTCTGTTTCTCTAGACTAAGTGCAAGGAGTGCGTGACATAGATGGAAAACTTTGTAAGTCAACACAAGGAGTGTGTGTCTGAACTTAGTGGAGTCAAAAGAGAAGCTGCCAGGAGGGCACGCCAGATCAATTTACAAACTCAGGGAGAAATTTCAAGGTGGTTACATCCCTTGAAAATAAAGACTGTGTGGAGAGAGACACAACGCAGAGTTACTAAACTCTCTGGAATACTCTTCCAGGAGGGCATCGAGCTTGCATGAGCATACCTAGGAACTACATGGTTGAAGGTGTAGAAGAATCCCAGAATTGTTGAAAATTCTAGTGAAGGAAGGCTTTGCAAGAAGTGCATCGACAAAGGAAAGGAGATGCCTTAAACCTTTCCATAAAGCGAGGGATAAGTCGTCGAAGAATTGAGCCAGTGCAAGGAGTGTGCCTAAGGTGTTGAAAAATCATCTTATAAGCTCAGGAGGAAGGGCAAGAAACTGCTAGGAGGGAAAAAGAAGCTCATAGAGGAACTTGGAACCTTGGAGGTTCTCAAGCCAAGCAAAGTCACAGAAGGAAGTTTGTGCAGAACTCTGCAAGGAGTGCAGAAGGAGTTTCGAGAAGAGTCTAAGTCTCGAAAGAGAAATTGTGCTAAGTTCACAAAGGCATCGAGGACTTGTTGAAGTCTAGAAGACGAAGAATCCATCTATCGTCAAGGAGGATATAGGTGGCAGAAGATCAAGAGGTTCGGGAGAAGGAACTTTGGAAGGTTTGCGGGAGCAAACAAGGATCTTCGCGAAGTAGTGAAGAGCGATCTCAATCCAAGCCGTTGGATCTGGAATGACACGTGGCAAAGGATCAACGCATTGTTGGTTCGTAAGTAGGAAAAGCAGAGTCAAGAGGAGACAGGACTTGCAAAATATGAAATCATGATTTGATCACAACCGTTGATCATGAGAGGAATGAGGACGGTAGATCTGGTCCCGAATCATTTGTTGATTCAGAAATCGGAGAAGGAGGAAGAAGTCTCTCTTGAAAGTCTTGAAGTGCAGGATCGCGAAGAGATTTGGCCCACAGTTGATGCAGGACCATCTCCCACATCAAGCGAGCCAGCGCGGAAGCAATTGGATAGCTGGACAAGACAACACAAATTTTGATAACCACCTTGAAGTTGTTGCGCAATCTTAAATGAATCATTTAAGAAGAGGTGCACTTGTATAAGGTAATGGACCTTGAGTGGATTGCTCTCGTCCTTAGTAGATAGACGAAATTTAAGATAGTTAATGCAGGTAGATAGAAATTTAATTCTAGATTAGACTGTTTGAGAGCGCAAGAGGGAAACAAGATATAGACACCCTCATTGTGCATTGTAACATTATTGAAGGGAAGAGTAAGAGCATGCAGAGAGCTGTGTAAGAACACCCATGTACAGATATTTGAATTAATAGAAGAAAGCTTTGATTCAAATTCATGGTTTGTGTTGTTCTCTGTGTATCGATGTTGATATGCTCATGAATGTTTGCTTCCTGTTATACATTTGCTTTTATATGCCGTGTATATGATTTCATGTTGAGTTGAAGTCTAAAAGGGTGAGGGAATGAGTTTCAATTGTTTCTCTATTTGAGCCAGAGAATTCCTACAAGGAGTGCAGTTGAAGTGTCCGCAAGGAATGCGTTGACAGAGGGTTCAGATAGAGATAGCTTTTGCTCTCATTCATCCCAGAAGTGCAGTTGGGCATAAGAGCCATGCAAGGAGTGCGCAGGCCAGATAAAAGTCTCAGGGTTGCAAACCTGAGAAAAGAGTTGAAGGATTGTTGCTGCAGGTGTGCGTAGAGTCAAGGGACTTCAACACTTAGATGTGGTTGAAGGTTTGCTGCAAGAAGTGCGTGCAAGTGTCTTATAGAAAATCTCAGGAGGGATAGGCCTTTGAAGTTGTTGAAGGATAGCGTAGAGGAATTGTGCCTTGAAGGTTCAAGAAGACATCGTAAGTTTGCGTGAAGGTAAAGGAGTTGTCGGAGGAACACTTGATCCTTCGCAGGAATCATCGAAGAAGGAACGGACGGTCGGTATTCTCTGAGGAGAATCTGCGAATCTTCGTGAGCCGTTAGATCTTGGAGAGGTGTAGGGGAGATACAATGACATATTCCCAAAAGGTTCGAAGCTCAGGAGGGGCAGAGTCGTTGATCAGGACCACAAGGATCATTGGATCTACACGTATATCGTGGATCGGGGTTTCGTGGATTGAAACTCCAAATTCTTGCAACGAGAATCGCGATATTACAATACATGATATCCCGACGGGTATTATTATAGTGTGGGGCCACAGGAGTTGGTGGAGGACAGGTGGAACAAGTCATCGGAGTTTCGTGGTGAGAATTCTCGAACTCACTGCATTAGGATTCGCGATACCGTGAACTCCGAAATGCTGATGGATTGAAGAGGCGATTGAATAGTCAACTCACACGTGTATCGAAGTTTTGGCACATCGGGACTTGGGAGTCGGAGAACCGAGTTGCTCGACATTGCGAGTAGATAAATCACGATAGGAGAAGTCTCGACAGGGTAAAGAAAGAGTCAGTGTTTACTGGCATCAGGTTTTGGGGATTCGAAATGCCAGCGCTCGACCACTGACCTCGTGAAGTCGCGAAGTCCGATCCTTCGAGTGCAGAGAGGGGATCGCGTGAGAGTTCTGTGGGTGCAGATTTCCCGATAGGGAAATAGAAGAGACTTGGAGTTCTTTGGGCCGCGATAAGGGAGAAGATCCTGTGAGCGGGAGTGCTTGCAGGTACAGTCTGCTATCAGTTTGGTACCAGAGCCTGATTCTTGTTTGTACATTTTAGGCGAGGGAGGCATAAGAGGTAAGGAGAAATCTGATACACAGCGTCAGTTTGGTATCAGAGCACAGAAATATTCTTTGCTTTCTTTAGCAGAGAAGATATTTCACCATGCCGCCGAGAAGAGATAGACAGTCACCTGATCCAGAGGATAGGGAAGTGCAGCGAAGAAGAGGCAAGCAGATGACTGATCCAGTCATTGAGAGACAAATGCGTGATCTCCGAGCTAGACTCAAAGACATGGAGACAGCGCAAAGACACACAGCCAGTGCAGGGGATCTGAGTGATTCTGAAAGAAAAGTCGAGGCTGAACGAGAAGAAGAAGTTGCAGCTGAAGATGCATCAAATGAGCGTTTGATCAAAGCTATTGCCAGGATGGGTGCAAGAGCAAAAATGGACATTCTAGTTTACGAGGGAAACTTGGATGCAGAGGAGCTTCTAGACTGGATTAGAGCTCTGGATACATACTTCGACTATGAAGACATCGAAGAGGACAAGAAAGTCAAGCATGTTGTTACACACTTGAAAGGACATGCAACATTGTGGTGGGATGAGCTACAAGCTGACAGACACTGCAAGGGCAAGCAGAATATCAAGAGCTGGGACAGGATGATCGCAAAGATGAAGGCGAAATTCATCCCCAGAGACTATCAAATTTCTTTGTTCAGGAGGATGTAGAACCTGAGACAGAAGCTGATGACAGTGAAAGAATACACTAAGGAATTCTATAAACTGAACATCAGGGCAGGTCATCAGGAGAGCGATGATGAAAAAGTTTCCAGATATATGAATGGCCTGAGATATGATATCCAGGATGAGATGAGCATGGTAACCATCCGAACGATGGAAGATGCTTACCAGATGGCTCTGAAAGCTGAGGAGAAGCTAAGCCGAAAGCAGAGTCAGAGGGGTCGAGGCAGAAGTCATCCCAGAGTCAAATCAGTTTCCCAGGACAAATTCCAGAAGCCCAAGGAGGAATGGAAGAAATCTCCAACTCGCACAGAGAGAGGCAGAACTTCACAGTGGGGGCCATATGCAGAACAGAGAGGACAGCATAATGAGCAGAGAGGAGATTATGCTGATAACAATACTTTTCCTCGTACTAGAGGTAGAGAAAGAGGAAGAGGTGGAGTAATCACATGCTTCACATGTGGAAAGAATGGGCACAAGTCTTACGAGTGTCCAGAGAAAAAGAAGGACATTGGATAAGCTCACATCACCGAAGCACAGAGGCGGGATGTTGAGGCAGAAGACACTAAAGGCGAAAGATCGTTGATGATGCGAAAAGTCCTTTTGACACCTAAGAAGGAGGTGGATGTTTCAGTCCAAAGGACTAGACTTTTCAGGACTACTTGCAAGACCAAGGACAGGGTGTGCAAGGTCATTGTTGACAGTGGTAGCATGGATAATCTCGTTTCTACAGAGATGGTAGAGAAGTTGGAGCTGGAGATGACTGATCATCCAAGCCCATACAGAGTTTCATGGCTACAGAAAGGACACCAGGTAATTGTCACTAAACAATGCTTGGTTGAATTCAAGATAGGAGGATATAATGATAAGATTTTATGTGATGTTATTCCCATGGATGTTTGTCAGATATTGTTGGGTAGACCATGGCAATATGACAGAAATGTGATTCATGATGGGCGAATGAATACACACACCCTGGAGAAGAATGGGAGGACACACATGTTGCTTCCGATTAAGGATAAGGAGGTGAAGCCGGAAGTAAGAAACACAGTACTTTTCATGAGTGGGAAGGAACTTCTTACAGAGGTTAAGAAGAAAGAAGATCCACAGTTTATTGTGGTCAGGAAGCCGAGGATTGTTCTGACTAGCACAAGAGTGGATGATTTACCAGATGAAGTTCAGGAACTACTGGAAGAGTTTGCTGACATCATAGTGGATGAATTACCTCATTCGTTGCCACCGATAAGAAGTGTGAGTCATCATATTGATCTCATACTAGGATCCAGTTTTCCAAAAAAAGCAGCGTACAGATTGACGCCGCAAGAGAATGAAGAGGTTAAAAGGCAGGTCCAGGATTTGATGGACAAAGGTTTGGTAAGGGAAAGCTTGAGTCTGTGTGTTGTTCCAACAATACTCAGTCCGAAGAAAGACGGAGGCTGAAGGATGTGTACTGACTCGAGAGAGATTAATAAGATAACCATCAGGTACAGATTTCCATTGTCGAGGATGGATGATCTAATGGATTGCTTGAGTGGAGCAAAATACTTTTCAAAGATTGATTTGAAAAGTGGATATCACCAGATTCGCATGAGAGAGGGTGATGAATGGAAGACAGCATTCAAAACAAACGAAGGTTTGTATGAATGGCTTGTTATGCCGTTTGGATTAACAAATGCGCCAATACCTTCATGAGGTTGATGAATGAAGTTCTGCGGGAGTTCATCGGGAAATTTTTCATTGTGTATTTGGATGACATACTAGTTATTAGTAAATCAGTGGCAGAGCATCTGAAGAATTTGTCTATAGTGATGCAGAGACTACAGCAGGAGAAGTTGTTGATAAATATGAAGAAGTCCTCATTCATGAAGACAGAGCTCATTTACTTGGGGTTTATTATTTCTGCGAATGAGTTGAGGATGGATCTAGATAAGGTGGAAGTGATCAAGAATTGGCCATCACCGAAGAATGTTTTTGTGGTGAGAAGTTTTCATGGTTTGGCTTCTACCAAAATTTCATCAGGAATTTCAGTGGAATTAGCGCAGCGATGATGGATACAGTGAAGAAGCGGCATAAGTCTTTTCACTGGATAGCAGAGGCTGAGAAAATTTTCAATTTGTTGAAACGGAAGATCACGGAACAACCCGTTTTGGTGTTTCCGGATTTCCAAAAGACATTTCAGGTGATATGCGATGCAAGCGGATTTGCAATCGGGGCAGTCTTAAGTCAAGAAGACAGGCCAATTGCATATTTCAACGAGAAGATGAATGAGGCAAAATTGAAGTACTCCACGCATGATAAGTAGTTCTATGCTATCATACAGGCATTGAAGAAATGGAGGCATTACTTGATCCCGAAATAGTTTGTATTGTACAGTGACAATCATGCATTGCAGTTTGTGACTCAACAAGAGAAGTTGAATCAGAAACATGTCAAATGGGTCGAGTATATGCAGAATTTCACATTTGTGATTAAACATATTTCTGGTACTGCTAACAAAGTTGTTGATGCTTTGAGCAAGAAGTGTTTGCTGTTACAGGAGTTCAGAGTCAAAACTTTAGGTTTTGATGATCTGAGGGGCATGTACGCAAATGATCCAGATTTTCAGGAGGCGTATGAAGCAGCTGAGAATCCAGTTCTCAGAGACCGAAGCTAGTGGGCTGAGTACATGAGCCAGGAAGGATTGTTGTTTAAGGGCAATCAAATGTGTATTCAGAAATGATCCATGAGGGAGAACTTGTTGAAGGAGAAACACGGTGGAGGATCGGCAAGACACTTTGGCCATGACAAGACGTTCGCGAAATTAAACAAGTCATATTTTTGGTCAGGAATGTGAACTGATGTCAAGAGATTTGTGGACAGATGCAGAATTTGCTAGCATTCGAAGGGGAGGAAGCAGAATGCGGAATTTTATCAACCATTTCCCATACCAGAGAGGCCATGGGAGGCAATTAGCATGGATTTTGTATTGGGGTTGCCAAGAACACAAAGAGGTGTTGATTCAATCTTTGTGGTAGTGGATAGATTTTCCAAAATGGCACACTTCATTCCATGTCAGAAGACCAGTGATGCGACTCACATCGCAAATATGTTTTTCAAAGAGGTCATTTGACTTCATGGGTTGCCGAGAAGCATAGTTTCGGACAGAGACACTAAATTCATAGGGTATTTTTGGAGGACCTTATGGAAAAAGCTGGGAACTAACCTATTGTTTAGTTCAACGTATCATCCTCAGACGGATGGACAGAGAGAAGTGGTGAAAATGAGTCTGGGAGACTTGCTAAGAAGCTTGGTGATAGAGCACCACAGCCAGTGGGACCATATACTACCATAGGCAGAGTTTGCATATAATGACTCAGTGAACAGGAGCACAGGCCAGAGTCCATTTCAGGTTGTTTATGGCATGCAATCGAGAGTAATTTCTAAACTGAGGGATTCAGAATAGACTGCGACTAGGAGCGCTAGTGCCAAAGATTTTGCAGAAGCGATGAAGGGACTTCACAGGCAGGTGAAACATCGACTGTTGAATTCAAGTCAGGAATATAAACGCAGAGAAGATCAACATAGAAGACAACTTCAGTTTGAGGTTGGTGATATGGTTCTAGCACATTTGACAAAGGAAAGGTTCCTGAGGGGAACATACAACAAGCTAAAGATGAATAAAATCGGTCCATGTAAGGTCTTGAGAAAATATGGGGCGAACGTGTATGAGATTGAATTACCCGATGGGATCGGAATTTCACCGATATTCAATATCTCGGATTTGTACCCATATAAGGCTGGAGAACAAGAGACTGGAGATGAGTAGCCAGTGATCCAGTGGATGAAACAAATGTCAGTTGCAGATAAGCCGTGGATGGAGTGCATACTGGACAAGAGACTGAGCAAGAAGACCAGGAGGAAAGAATACTTCGAGTATCTGGTCAAGTGGAAGAATCATCCAGTTGAAGATGCCAGCTGGGAGACTGAAGCAGAGATACAGAAGCATGGACAGGCCGTGCAGGATCTCACGGACAGGAGCCCATGAAATTTTTCAAGCGAGGGAGTATGATGCAGGAGCATCTCGCACATCAAGTGAGCCAGCGCGGAAGAAATTGGACAGCTGGACAAGCCAACACAAATTTTGATAACCACCTTGAAGTTGTTGCGCAATCTTAAATGAATCATTTAAGAAGAGGCGCACTTGTATAAAGTAATGGACCTTGAGCGGATTACTCTCATCCTTAGTAGATATATGGAATTTAAGATAGTTAATGCAGGTAGATAGAAATTTAATTCTAGATTAGACTGTTTGAGAGTGCAAGAGGGAAATGGGATATAGACACCCTCATTGTGCATTGTAACATTATTGAAGCGAAGAGTAAGAGCATGCAGAGAGCTATGTAAGAACACCCATGTACATATATTTGAATTAATAGAATAAAGCTTTGATTCCAATTCATGGTTTGTGTTGTTCTCTGTGTATTGATTTTGATATGCTCATGAATGTTTGCTTCCTGTTATACATTTGCTTTTATATGCTGTGTATATGATTTCATGTTGAGTTGAAGTCTGAAAGGGTGAGGGAATGAGTTTCAATTGTTTCTCTATTTGATCCAGAGAATTCCTGCAAGGAGTGAATTTGAAGTGTCCGCAAGGAGTGCGTTGATAGAGGGTTCAGATAGAGATAGCTTTTGTTCTCATTCATCCCAGAACTGCAGTTGGGCATAAGATCTGTGCAAGGAGTGTGTAGACCGGATAAAAGTCTCAGGGTTGCAAACCTGAGAAAAGAATTGAAGGACTGTTGTTGCAGGTGTGCGCAGAGTCAAGGGACTTCAACACTTAGATGTGGTTGAAGGTTTTCCTCAAGGAGTGAGTGCAAGGGTCTTATAGAAAATCTCAGGAGGGATAGGCCTTCGAAGTTGTTGAAGGATAGCGCAGAGGAATTGTGCCTTGAAGGTTCAAGCAGGCATCACAAGTTTGCGTGAAGGCAGACGAGTTGTCGGAGGAAAACTTGATCCTTCGCAGGAATCATCGAAGAAGGAACGGGCGGTCGGTATTCTTTGAGGAGAATCTGCAAATCTCCGTGAGCCATTAGATCTTGGAGAGGTGCAGGGGAGATACGACGACGTATTCCCAAAAGTTTCGAAGCTAAGGAGTGGCAGAGTCATTGATCAGGACCACGAGGATCATTGGATCTACACGTATATCATGGATCGGGGTTTCGTGGATTGAAACTCCAAATTCTTGCAACGGGAATCGTGATATTGCGACACGTGATATCCCGACAGGTACTATTACAGTGTGGGGCCACAGGAGTTGGTGGAGGACAGGTGGCACGAGTCATCGGAGTTTCATGGTGAGAATTCTTGAACTCACTGCATTAGGATTCGCGATACCGCGAACTCTGAAATGTCGATGGAGTCAAGTGGCGATTGAGTAGTCAACTCGCACGTGTATCGGACTTTCGGCACATCGGGACTCGAGAATCGGAGAACCGAGTTGCTCAACATAGCGAGTAGAGAAATCACGATAGGAGAAGTCCCGATAGGGTAAAGAAGGAGTCAACATTGACTAGCATTGGGTTTCGGGGATTCGAAACGCCAGCTCTCGACCACTGACCTCGTGAAGTCGCGAAGTCCGATCCTCTGAGTGTAGAGAGGGGATCGTGCAAGAGTTCTGTGGGTGCAGATTTCCCGATAGGGAAATAGAAGAGCCTTGGAGTTCTTCAGGCCACGATAAGGGAGAATATCCTGTGAGCGAGCGTGCTTGCAGGTACGGTCTGCTATCAACAGTCATAGTTCGAGGTCACATCAAGGGAGGAGCCTAGCATCGAGAGCTAAGGTCATCGGCGCAAGAGTTGAAAAGTGCCAAGAGAGGGTCCACAGGTACTATATCACAGGTATCAAGGAAGTAGAAAGGGCATGTGTCAAGTCCAATCTGTTCCATCAGGGGCCTGACAAACCATTCAGTTCAACGACTTGAACGATGCTAGACTGGGAGGTCGAGCCAAGCCTTACGAGAAGGGGGGAGTTTTGCGTCAATATGCCACCATTCCTTTGTTTGGGGGAGAACATAGAAGGCTTTATAAGGAAGAAAAAATTGCCTACATTATCAGTGATGAAGAAAATCCTACCAACAACCCTATTTTTGCAGTCAATACTGATTTAGGAACTAGTATGTTACAACTCACTGATGCTCCACAAACACCAATTAAAATCATAAAGAATCCTATTACCTCTTGTAAAGATCCTCTTCCCAATACCTCTATTTGGAAGATGTTTTTTGAAGGAGCCTCTTCTAGGGAGAGTGTTGGTGTTGGGGTAGTCTTTATTTCCCCTACCCAAGAGACCATATCTCTGTCTTACAAACTTGAATTTGAAACAACAAATAATGTGGTAGAATATGAGGCTCTTGTTTTGGGTTTGAGGGATGCTAAAGACATGAATATTGAAGAGATAGTAGTGTTTGGAGATGTTGAGTTAATTGTTCATCAAGTCAAAAATATGTATCAAGATAAACACCCTAGGTTGAGGACCTACAAAAATGAAGTTCGGGATCTTGTTGATAGTTTCTTCTTGGATTTTAATATCTCATTTGTTCCAAGAGAGGAGAATACGATGGCAGATTCCTTGGTTGTCTCAGGAAGTGATTTCAGGGTTCCTTTGCCCCCCAAACTCAAGTATGAGGTGGAAGTAAAGTATAGACCCTCTATTCCTGACAATGTGAAACATTGAAAGGTTTTTGAGGATGATTTTAAGAATAAAATATTTCTTGAGACCACGGATGAATTCTATGCTTTACATATTGATCAAGATTAGGATGTTGAAGAAAGACCCCATGTTGATATTTTTCTGAATAAAATTGTTGACCATCATATTGTTCAGTTACCCAGTAACCATATTCCAAAAGGACTTGTCCCTTTGGAGAGGTTGTTTGATAGAAATGATGTGGTTGTAAAGATTAAAGGCTCAAATGAAAATGTTGATGTGACTGAATGCAAAGAACAGAAGAGGATCCAAAGTATGTTAAATTATCTAGCAACTTATCAAAGGAACAAAGGGATGAGTATGTCCAGCTTTTGAAAGAGTTTGTTGATGTGTTTTCTTGGAAATATGAATATTTAGGAACATATGACACCAACATCATTGAACATAAGATCCCTTTGAAAGAGGAGACCAAGCCTTTTAGGCAGAAACTCGGACAAATAAATCCCATGCTACTACCTATTATGGAAAAAGAAGTGAAAAAAGTGTTGGATGCCCAGATCATCATTCCTTTGAGATAGTTAGAATGGGTAGCTAACTTGGTGCCTGTGAGGAAGAAAAATGGAGAAATCAGGTTGTGTGTTGATTTCAGGAATTTGAACAGGAGCTCCAAAAAAGATAACTACCCCTTGCCAAAGATGGGGCACATTTTGCAGAGAGTGACTGGTTCATCTAGGATGTCTATGATTGATGGCTTCTATGGATACAATCGGATCTTTTTCCAGCCTAAATATAGAGAGAAGACAACCTTCACTACTCCTTGGGGCACATTCATGCATGCTAAAATTCCCTTTGGATTGATGAATGCAGGAGCAACCTTCCAGCGAGCCATGGACATTGCCTTTATTGGGGAGAAAGAAAAATTTGTAGTCATGTATCTGGATGACATTATAGTGTTCTCAAAGTCTGACCAAGAGCATTGTCATCATTTGAAGAAGGTCTTCCTAAAGTGCAGAAGGTTTGGTCTCTCACTCAATCCTAGAAATCCTTGTTTTCCATGAAGGAAGGTAAATTATTGGGGCACATCGTGTCATCATAAGGGGTAAGAATTGATCCAAGCTGAGTAGAGGCCATCCAAACCTTATAAGAAGGTTTATCTCTAACTTTGTTGAATTAGTAAAGTACATTACAACCATGCTCAGAAAGGGAAATGAGGTGAAATGGACTTTTGAGGCTCGAGAATATTTTGATCAGATAAAAAAGGCTTTTACTGAAGCACCTGTGCTCATCATCCTTGACTATTCTAAGAAATTTCTTGTATTTTCCTTTGCCTCATTTGACACAGTGGATGTTGTTTTGCTAAAGAAAAATATAGAGGGGTTAGAACAACCTATTTCTTTTTTCAACAGAGCATTGAGGGATGCAGAAACGAGATATGATATCATGGAAAAGTAGGCTTATGCTTTGGTCAAAGCCCTCAAGGATTTCAGGATATATGTTCTGCATTCAAATATTTTTGCATATGTCCCTTTAGCCTCGGTGAAAGAGATATTGGTCCAGCCTGACATAGATGGGAAGAGAAGCAAATGGATTGCTAAAATTATGGAATTTGACCTTGAAATGAAACCCGCTAAATTGGTGAAAGGCCTTGGTTTAGCTAGGTTGCTGGATGAATCAAATTGCAAAGCTTTGGGGTTAATTTCATGAATATAAACTCAGAAAATCAGCAATCTAAGATTGTTGATAAAATCTCTCATGTTAGCCCTAGCTTATCAGAATGCACTTGCTATAAAGACATCATACATTTTCTTCAGAAGTTGTGGCCTCCTGATGGCTTGGGAAAGAACAAGGTGAGAGCTTTGAAACTCAAAGCAATCAAATATTGTCTCATTGATCAAGTTTTTTATTGGAAATATCCTCTTGGAGTTCTTTTGAGATTTCTAGATCCACAGGAGGCCCAAAGGGCCATAACTGATTTTCATGATAGTTTATGCGGGGGGCATCATTTTTGGAGGACCGCAGCTTATAAGATCCCCAGAGATGAGTATTTATGGCCTATCCTTTTTACTGATGTCTGTGCAATGATTAGAGCTTGTTTCAAATGACAAAAGTTTTCTGGAAAGCAACAACTCAAATCTTTTCCTTTGAAGCTTGTGGTGGTTTTTGGAGCTTTTCAATAGTGGGGTCTTGACTTCATTGGAGAAATCCACCCAGCCTCAAGTGATCAGCACAGGTGGATTTTGATTGCCACTGATTATTTCACCAAGTGGATAGAAGCCACTCCTACAAGAATTTCCTCCCACAAGGTAATCATTAGCTTTCTTGAGGATATCATGTCCAGATTTGGTTGTCCAAACATGATTGTTACAGACAATGTTGCCTCCTTTAAAGCTGAACCATTGATCAAGTTCTGTGAATAGTATGAGATTACATTAGTCCATTCTACTTCTTACTAACCCCAAGGAAATGGTTTGGAAGAGTCCTCTAACAAGAGACTCATAAATATCATCAAGAAATTGTTAGAAGACAACAAGAAAGCATGGGACTCAAAGCTAAAATTTGCATTGTGGGCTGATAGAGTTACAAAAAAGAGGTCACTTGGTGTTTCCCCTTTTCATCTTGTGTATGGGGTTGAGCCTATCTTTCCTACTCAACTTGCCTTGCCTGTGGAAAAATTCCTCCAAGACTACCAAGGAGAACCTGATGATATGGTCAGGAGGATACAGTAGCTCATAGAAGTACAACAAGCTAGGGAGAAGCTACTTGATAAAGCTCAGGGCCATCAAAAGAATATAAAATGAGCCTTTGAAAAGAAGGTGAGCAAGGAATATTTTTAGTTGGGTGATTTAGTGCTTAAGAGGGATGCACCCAAGCAAGACAAAGGAAAACATGGTAAATTTGAAGCCTTATGGATTGGTTCTTTCAATATTTTTGAGATATTTTCAAATAACACCTATAAATTGCAGAACTTGGAGGATTGCAAAGTTTTTGGTGGCCCTATCAATGGGCACTTTGCGAAAAAATATTTTTCCTAAGCCATGATTGGCTTTCCATCCATTTTAATTACCACTTCCTCTTTTATTTATGTTTGAATAAGAGACTCCATGACCCAAAATCTAAGGCACTGAAACTACTTGTCCTTGGTAGCTCACAGGGAGCATGCCATCCCCTATGGATCCAATGTTATCACATAAAGTTGTTCAAGGTCATAGGTGACAGTCATGAGCTCAAGAGAATAGGCGAACGCATTTTTGCAGTGGCAAAGATCCCCCATGCAGTTAAGTTTAACGCTATCTCTAAATGCGATTGGAAGGATTCCATAATTGGCAGGCGGATAAAGATTTGGCGGGGGCACTAAAATAGCTGATCCACCCAGATCATAGATCGTGATCAGATCAATGACCACCAATCATTTCGGTGCCACAAGTTGCACGGGCATTAAAATACAAAGATGATCCGAAATCCAAACTGCGGTATTGCGGGGAGGCTATGTGGCAGAAGATGGTGTATTTCAGACTCGAAAGCGGTGTGGGTCCAAACCACTTTCGATAGCCCCAAAATCATGTGTGCGTATAATGTTGTATCCAACAACAGCACGTGGTTCCCTGCTAGTCGTCCAACCACACTCCTATATCGAGGAGGATTCAGTTGATGAACAAGGATTGGTAACTAAAACCTCAGATCAGTCCATAAATAGAAGGCATGGAAGCTCTAGCCGAGGAAGAAAAAATGTCATCCCAAAGTACCATGATAGACAATTTCTTCTTGCAGGATCATACTGATATGATCTTGCATCTGACAGGAGGAAACACGCACAGTCTGACAGAAGTATGCGTAGATGAAAATCCTGGGATGGGATGGCCAAATGACTCTCCTAGCAATTGTCCACTGATCTAAGTATAAATAGATTAGTTCAAGATGTTTTTATGGTCATCGAATGGTTGAGAAAAGATCCCTATTTTGTAATATTTTGATACCAGAGTTGTTCTCTGGTTATGTATAAGACCTGAGACTTTGTCATTAATAGAAGTTATCTTATTTCATCATCTTGTTTACTGTTGTGTTGAAACACTCGTGCATGGATGATCCAGACAAGGTGTTGTAGTTTTATTGTAATGGAGGTTTGATTATAATGTTGTTGTGACCTATTTCAGTATTTTCTTTAGTTGTGTTTTTTCCTCTTATGTTGAAATGCTCATGCATGGATGATCCAGACGAGTCGTTGTAGTTGTATTATAATGGAGGTTTTATTATAATATTGTTGTGATATATTTCAATACCTTAAACTTGAGTTCAAGAGTGCTCTTGTGCCTAAGTTTTTCTTCACCAAGCTGCTTGAAGGTCGGATGCTCATGGCAGACTTTTCCACCTTTCTCACTAATGTTGGACACACCGACTACACTGAGAGGGGGAGTGAACAGTGTAAGGATATTTTTCAAAACTTCCCTTTCACAAATCTCATGAGTTAGAAATCACCATTTACTCATTACTTATTGATGTCATTTATAACCAGTTAGATGTGACCATACATCAGCAACATATCATCAATAAATCATCACCACAAGGAACACAAAGAACACAAGATGTATGTACAATTTTCTTTTTATTACGGACTACAATCCTTGGGTTATCAGCAACAACTGAATAGAGTACAACTCTACAAGAGCACCATCTTTATAATAAAAGACTGAGCTCACACCCTCAGCACCAACTAAGATGAAGCAACAATTCTCAACAGATATCAATCTATCAATAGGTACGCGACATGTTGGTAGTGCAACACGCATATGTACGTGCCCTACCAATAGTACAGCTCGCATATGTACACGACCAATCTGTACTACAACCTACATATCACATATGAGTTACTTAGGGATTTCTCTTCAAAATGAACTCAGGTCTATCAGTGTTTCATGGAAACCTGCATAGGAGATCTAGCTAAAGCAAGTACAAAAAAAGCTTATCAAGAAAGGAAGAGAGATTCAATATGGAAGAATGAGAAAATATATTCACACTACTCCAATGAGTTGATGATTGATACATAGATCATGATCAATATGATACAATGAATGAGTGGAATACACTCATATATAGGGAAAAGCATTCCATAATTAAGAAAAAAAATCAAGTAGTTAGCTTTCCTTAGGAATGCATGCATGCATAATAGTGATGGTAAAAATAGAAAGTCTAAATAGAACTAGTCATTTAACTCCCACAGAACTAGTGTGTCGAAAATAGAAATTTCTCCAACACCCCCCTGAACATCACTATGGAGTAAAAAATGAGTCCCGGCTACTAGGCCATTTTAGGTACTCATGTACAATGAAACTAATGAACACTGAATAAAAGTGAGGAAAGAGGGAAAACCACATGGGAACAAAACCCCCCCTCAAAAGNAGATTCAATATGGAAGAATGAGAAAATATATTCACACTACTCCAATGAGTTGATGATTGATACATAGATCATGATCAATATGATACAATGAATGAGTGGAATACACTCATATATAGGGAAAAGCATTCCATAATTAAGAAAAAAAATCAAGTAGTTAGCTTTCCTTAGGAATGCATGCATGCATAATAGTGATGGTAAAAATAGAAAGTCTAAATAGAACTAGTCATTTAACTCCCACAGAACTAGTGTGTCGAAAATAGAAATTTCTCCAACACCCCCCTGAACATCACTATGGAGTAAAAAATGAGTCCCGGCTACTAGGCCATTTTAGGTACTCATGTACAATGAAACTAATGAACACTGAATAAAAGTGAGGAAAGAGGGAAAACCACATGGGAACAAAACCCCCCCTCAAAAGATAATTTATCAAAAGAAGAAAATAACAGCTGCTAGAAAACTGTGTATTTCACTGCAAGATGATCCCGCAAAGTCCGAAACTTCTTCTCATTGAAAGTCTTCAAGAAGATGTAGAAATATTTATGGATCTGAAGAAGTCCTTTGGCAACCTGTCGGGCCTTGTACTTCTTGATCTTGTGGACCCATCTGCACCTGAAAATATTCCTTTCTGGTGGACGTGGAACCAGATTCCAAGTCTGGTTCTGTAGGAGTGATTCATACTTCTTCTGCATGACTTCTTTCCATAATGGATTTCCCACAACCCTATTGTAGTTCTGTGGATCAATAGATTGAACCATATAGAAATGCATGGGCATTGCAGGTTCTGAAGCTGAAAATAGATGAGAAGGCTCCTGATGCTGAGATCGAGTCCTCCTCGAATCCAATGGATTCCCTGCAAGGTTTCCTATTTCCTAAAGTGTGGTATGTTCCTTCTTGGGCATCTGTTGAAGCTTCGATGTTGGATTCTTATCTGGATGTACTACCTGCTTATTTCCATGTACAGAATCTGAGTGTATGGAATCATCTTTGATGTCTGAAACTAATGGAAGAACAAGAGTATATGCATGTTTCAATGGAGGTGCATGCAAAGTAATCTCCTTACATGTAAGTAGAATAGAGGAGTCATCGTCAGAAAACTTGGTGAATTTATACAACCTTGACTTGTGATCCACCTCACCAATTGCAATAATGGAATTGTCATGCATGTCAATCACTAAAATTGAATCTGATGTAAATTCAACCTTTTTTCCTTTCTAAGTGATATGATGAACTGAGAGAAGATTCATAGAAAGCTTTGGAATATGTAAAACATTCTCAAAAATTCCATTGTGGAGTTCCACTCTCCCTTCTCCTGCTACTGCTACTGGAGTATCATCCCCCATGAGAATAAGGGGTCTTGAGCATGGACTCAAGGAGGAGAAAACTGTCTCTTTCACTGCCATATGATGGGTTGCACCAGAATCTATAATCCATGAATCAGATGAGGAATTAATTGCAACAAGAGAATGATGATTACCTTTCTTAGGAGGAGGATCTTCTTCCTTCTGCTTCCTGGCTCCCTCTGGAATGAAGTTTCCAAGGTTTTTCTGCTAAAGTGCATGTGCCATAAGATCGATCTGTTTCTTCATGCATGTGGATCCTTCATGATTTGGTTTATTGTAGTAAGTGCATTTCTTTTCCTTCTTCTTCTTCTTGGAATCTGAAGAGTCTTTGGAACCTGAAGAATCATTAAAGGATTTGGAATATCCCTCCTTCATATTTTGTTTGAATGACCCTTTTCCATCCTACATGGTGAGTTCATGTGCTTTGGGATCTTTCATGAGGCCCATATGTATGAGTTTTGTATGCTCTTCTGTAAGAGAGTCAATGAACTGAGCCAACGTAGGCATTTTCCAATTTTTTCCAAAAAGACATCTGCCAGAATGGAAATTGGAGACATATAAAGTGTATTTTGGTCCTAGCTTGGCCAAGATTGTTAGAATAAGTTGTTTCTCTTGTGTAGACTTATCAATACCACATTCACCCAAACTTAATATCTAAGATTTAAATTTAGTAAAAATGTCTTGTGTATTATCAACTTTTAGGGTCTAAGGTATTCAACTCTACCTCAAGCATATGACCTCGCATCTCATCCTTCTTTCCAAAGAGTACTTCCAAGGTGGTCTAGATCTCGTTTGGATTCTTGCATGGGGAAACATGAAACCACAAATCAGTGGAGATTAACTCAAGAAGTAGTCTCGTGGCCTCATCCTTACGGTTCGCCCATCTCATCTTCTCAATCACTGATGTAGGTTCTGTTTCTATCGCCATCGTCAAATTATACAATCCTTTCCTTCTAAGTTGGAATTCTGCCTTGGGTTTCCAATCAAAATAATTGTAAGGTGTGAGGATTACCACCAATTTTGACTACATAATAGTTGGCATATCCGTCTCTCCCACTGATTCCAAGAACCCCTAAAAATTTACTCTCAATCTGCAAGTGAAAAATTAAGAAATTGAGAATTCATATCAGTTTCAGGAGATGATATTGTGACTTACTTTATGAGCAAACGGTGAGGAAACTCTCTCAACAGTTGAAAACCCACTTCCAAAATGGGTCGATTTACTTTTCTAGTGGGTCATTTCCTCCAAAACATAATATTTTGGGAGCAATGAATGTGGAAAGGTACGACCATGCATTCGTATCAGTTTTAGGAGGCTATCTTGTGGCTCATATTCTGAGAAAATGGTAAATAATATCGCCAAATGGTTGAAAAATCACTTCCAAAATGGGCTGATTTACTTTCATTGCGAGCCGTTTCCTCAAAACTGTAATAGTTTGGGAGGAATAACTGCTGAAATTTATGACCACGGATTTAGCTCGTTGAAACTCCGATTTTCTTTATTCTTTGGCTTGTCTGGCTTGCTCCAAGCAGCATAGCTCTGATACCATGTCAGTGTTTCATGGAAACCTGCATAGGAGATCTAGCTAAAGCAAGTACAAACAAAGCTTATCAAGAAAGGAAGAGAGATTCAATATGGAAGAATGAGAAAATATATTCACACTACT
>ML800825.1:318791-330881 GCA_009831015.1 Picea engelmannii
CACCTTGGGTAAGAACCTAGAGAGATAGGCCACTAAGGTCACCACAAACAACAGTATAGCCTGGGGGAACAGTCGTCAGTCTGATCCACACGCAAGGGCAGGGTATCAAGCCCGAAACCAACTCAAAGGCTTCCACTCATAATCGTGGGTATACCTCAGAGTGATCCCCGTAATACGTGCAATCTCTACACTGATGTCAACAAAGAAGGGTTAGTGACTCTGCCAACACCAATGCGACCTAGTGCTTAACCCTTGTGTTAGAAGGGCGTCCCAGGACAATATGTTGCCAATGGAATTTACACTCCCTAACTCAAGATACAATTGTTTGTTTTTGAGATTATGGAGAGTGTGTCTCTCTTCCTACTCCAAAGCACTAGCCTAGCCAATATGTTGGTGTAAAGAGCCCTAGAAAGTTACTAGATTGATTTTAATATTACGCAATATTCTTAAAGGCTATTAATTACTCAAAGGAAATGGAAGTGAAACTCATGATATATGACTCTGACCCAAATAATGCAAGGACAATGATGAAATATAATCTTTTTCATTCCATGAATCCTAGTTATGGGAGAGAGAGAACATTTTCCGAATCAATCTCAATACTACAATGTAAATGCAATGCGCAATTTCCCTTCAGATGTCTATGCAAATAATCAACTATCAAATAACAATCTCTCAATGTCTTTTTCAATACTCCAAAGAACTAAGATTTGATTTTACAAATGTTTTCGAAATAACAAAAACAAAAACTTGAAAGAAAACTAATCTTTCACTTTCCAAGAAGAACTATGACTGATGAGAAGAGAAAATCAAATCAAACTAAATCAAACAAAACAACCCATCCACTTCTTTCAATGATAGTAAAAACAAAAACCAAACCAAAGGAGTTCCTGAATGCTAATGAAAAATGTCCTTTTGAACCAATAAGCAAACAAGAAACACCAAACACTTGACTCTCTTCCAATCACTGGTTCTCAGCTAACTCAACATACTCAACTCCAGAAATCAAAGAGATTGAAAATGCCAAAAATTGAAAGTCAAGTTATAAAGGCAAGAAAAGACCTTGAAAACCTAGATCCGTTCAAGAGAACAAACTAAGAAAAAGATAAGTAAGCCAATGATACAATAAGTCAAAAAGGTGTAAATCAACAGATCTAAGCTGTTGATAAAGTCAAAACTTGATTTCAAAAAAAATTCAAAATCTGCCCGCAGGCAAGCCTTGGACATAGTGCGAGAATGTAGAATTCTCGCAGGCCACTTCAATGCAGAGTGCGAACAGTCCGCGCTGGAATATATAAGTAGGATGCGAACGTCCAGAGTTCTCACAGGATGTCAATAGGTACAGTGCGGGAATCCCTGAAACTAATGAAAAAATTTGAAAAAGCAAGCAAAATCCAAGTTGGCTTATAGACCCAGAAAGTCTCTCAGGGTATCCTGAGGACTCATAGACTAAGAAATCAGGAGAATGACAGCAGTAGAGAAAATGGCCACAGGAAATTCAAAAAACCAAAAAGACAAAGGGATGTCCCCAGCGGAGTCGCCAATTTTGTTTATGGATTAATCCGTAAGTGCGGACACGAACCGATCTCCCTAGATCCACCTAGATCTAGAACAAAGCAGGACAGAATACTACTCTTTCCCTAGATCTAGCCTATTGAGTGAACTAAGAGATAAAGGAATATGGACATACCTTATGAGCGCTTTCCTAAGTCTCTGTTGTTCCAAGCTTCGCTTCGATGCTCTTGCTCTGTTCGAATCACGACAGAACAAACTAATCAAAGTAAATGCATATTAATATATTCAATAGCTAGTCTATACATGTGATCAAGGAATCATGTAATAAAGTGACATCATCTTTATGGGAAAGGGACATATTACTATATTGATTAATTGAAAGAGAAACTTACAACCTGAGCCTTGATGTCGTAGGTCTCCTTTCGATGGCTTCTAGCTCTGACACACACACTTGCTCATGCATGAAGAAAATCAACCACTTATGATGACCTTGCTATAGTCTCTTGCTGCTGTAGCATCAGTTCTCCATACAGGCTCTTAACCATTCTCCAATCAATCTCTTGCTAGCTTGCTTATGATTAACCTTTTCCATGAGCCCTCTCCTCAATATATAGGAGAAGATATATTAGTTACTTGGATAGGGAATGATCCCAATATATCTGGAAAGTCAGTATCTTGCCAACCATTCGAAATCCAACTCATCCTTCTAGAATATTCCCTTCTATAAGGATCGAGAACTTATCCATTTTCCTTCTTTAAGATCATGTTCGCACCCTAGCCTTGAGTACAGTGCGATAAGTTCGCACCCCAAATGAGAGTGGCCTGCGGGAATCAAGCATTCTCGCAGGAGAGTATATATGTAGCCTGCGAACTATCTTTAAAATATGATTTTTGGAAACTGATAAGTGTAACCTTTCTCAGGAAAATGTTCCTATGGAAGAGCTTGATATTTCATCATCATGACATTATCATAACACCATCACAATGACCAAAATTGTGGATAACAGAGACCACTTTGGAGTTCATCCATTTGTGCACCTTATCAACCATGATAAGACAATAATGAGTCATATTTACATCAAACCAACTATGCATCATATATCAAAGAAACCACATCGACCCATCTTCATCTTTGCATCATGTATCAATAACAACTCATTGATCCATCTTCATCTATGTATCATCATATGACTATGATTCCACTTGACATCAATCCATTCTCATCAAGGACAATACATATTACATTAGTATGATATGACAAGACATCAATCAATTAATCAATCCTTTGGCATCAATCAATCACTTGACATCAATCCTTTGACATCAATTAATTAAACCTTTGGCATCAATGACAACATGATCCAACAATCTCCCCCTTTGGGATTGATGGAAATACCAACATTGATGTCAACACCAATCATTGATGTCAACATGTATACAAGGCATGATCTACATCAATAGTCATCAATCACATCAATGTGACTATCTCTCCCCCTTTGACATCAATGGAAAAGGGTCATTCTCCCCTTGGGGCTGCTCCCCCTGCTTGAACTCTCCTTGGGGTTTCTCCTCCTGTCTGAATGCCTTTAATATTCCTCTAAATAATCTCTCCCCTTCTGAACAAGGGATATCACTCGGATGTAATGCTGAAGATATATCACTCATACGCCCCTTGTGACCATCGCTCCCCCTGGAATTATGCCTATGTTCTCTTTATTCAAATATAGGGCTCTTTCCTCCTAGAATCATGGGAAGAAGTATGAATCCCGCTATGGGTATGCCTCCCCTTGTCTTCTCTACAATATGCTTATGCTGCAAATTCTATTGCTCAACTGAATCATAGATCAACTTCTCTTTCTATGACAATCCTTAGACCTGTCCATGCATCGACAATTCGTGCCATACCATGAAACTAAATATATGTCAACAATGAAATAAAGAATCATGAATAGAACATCAACCAAGTACATCATGTACCAAATTGTGTGCCCACCATGCACAACACCCATGTACATCAACCATGTGCCATAAAATATCATCAATGGAATGTATATGCTTCTACCAACATGCCAACCATGTGCTTCTACCAATATGCTAACCATGTGCATCTACCAATGGTATGTCTCCACCATGAACCAAGTATCAAAATCATGAATCTCAATCAATCAAGTGTCTCAACTATATCATCCCATATGTCATGTACCAAAATATATGCTACTCAAGTAATACCAATGGTGTACTTTTAGCCAAGTACTATCATCCAAACATATAACATATATGAGTGTACCATCATGCACTAAACATGCATCACCACTTGTACCAAGTAAGTACATCAACCATAGATCACTCCTCAATCCTCCATTCACTACAACAAATAATAAGCATCCAACAATACATGTACTAGTAGTGTGCTTCAATAGATCAATGACATCTCTAGCTATCATTATCAAGATATATCACATAACCAAGGTGCCATAACTTCACTGTCATAACCAGCAATGTTATTCAACAGAAGAATGCCTCAATCCATACTCATGGGTTAGTGCCATGCATCTAAGATAGCCTTTCATTTTATATCATCACATTACATAATCCAATATGTAATCATGAAAACCTGCAGCAAACAATGTCAGAACATGCAATAAATTGTGTCAGACCCTGCAACACAAAGTTATACCATCACATCAAGCTTCAACCCTTGTGCATAGCCCTTTTCCCTAGGCTTTACCACATATACACGGCTTGCTGCACATACAGCTCGTGTATGTACGCAACCTATTCAAGGTCAGTCAACGTATGTACGTGAATGTTACCACTGTCACCCGTGTATGCTTCAGTAGATGACACACTTGATCTTACCTCAAGGCTTCCATTATTCTTTGGTTGTTCAGTCTTCTTCACCCACTTCTGAAGGTGTCCCTGCTTCTCAGAACTTGAGCTCTGAGCTTCCATCTTTTAAAAAATGTCTCCCTTCCCAACTTCATTTGTTCTTCTAGTCATGCTATATGAATTCCTCATCATGGACTTTCTTCTTGTGTTCCATCAATCCTGGGATTTGTGGCCAAATCCACTACAGTTGTAACATCTCATGTTGTGACGGTGAACAACAATGTGTCCTACTTGATCACATCCCCAACACCTTATGGTGTTATGAAATCTTCCATTATTTCTCCTTGCATAAGATCTGCATTCCAAAGCTTTGTGACCATATTCATTACATGAATAACATTGACCATGAAAAACACTTGCATACCTTTGCTTTGGTGTCCATCCCTTTTGAGGTGTAAAGGTGGATTCTTGATGTCTTCCTTGCTTTGTTCTTTTGAAACTTTCCTTGCCTTGTGTAGATGGTTGACTTGCAACATTGTTTGCATCCTTTGAGAGTAAAGGACTTACCTCATGCTTCATTGAGGTGCTTTCTTAAGCATGTGTAGCTTCTCTCTTGTATCCAAGACCTAATTTATTATTTGGTGATCTTTGACTTTCCAAGATCTCATTCAATATTTGTGAGATATTCAAGAATTTGTTTGACTTCTCTACTTTCTTTCTAAGATCAACAACTTCATCTTCTAAATTATGACATGATTCTTCCTTTTCATTTATTTGATTCCTCAATAGTTCCTCTACCCTTTTTTCTTCTTCAATTTGGGTCTTGAGATGGAAAATAATTTCAAAACTTTTGCTAATCTCATTATCTAACTTCTTATCTTCTTTTTCATTCTTTAGTCTTGTGATCTCTTCTTCCTTTTTATCTAATTGAGTCTTATCACTCTCTTTTTGTTCCTTGAGCATTTCCTTTAACTTCAAGATGTTCTTTTGACTCTTCTTAAGAAACTTTTTAGTGTTATCCGAAAGATAGCTATAGTCTATATAATAGTGGTCATTTCTATATTCATATAGACTTCTTTCAACTTTCTCTTTAAGCTCTGATATTTTTTCTTCTACTTATTCCATGGGATAACAATCAATTGATTCTATCCAAACTACTTATAGATTTTCTTTTTCACTTGAAGAGAAAAATTCAAAATCATCACATTTTGAATTATTGCAATCAAGAGTTTTTTAGGATTCTTTACCTTCATTTGAAATATCTTCAAGATATTCCTCTTTGCCAACATCATCACATGATTCTTTGCCTTGATTTGAATTATCTTCAAGATCTTCCTTTTTGTCAACATCATCACATTTAGAAATAATGCAATCAAGAGTTTTTGGAGATTCTTTACCTTTTGTGATCTTCATGGAGTGGTCTTCAATATTTTCCTTCTTGCTTTGATATGTCTCCTCTAGCTTTAGCCATAGATCCTTGGTGGAAGTGCATTGTCCCATGCTCTCTTTGATAGGGCTTGAGAGTCCACTAAGGATGGTCTTGAGAGATAATGCATCATTCTTCTTTCCTTCCCTTTGAGATGCAAACTTTGACTTGTTTTTCAAGGAAACTGATCCACCAATGGTTGCCTTCTAAATAACTGCTCCCATTTCCTTCAAATGCACTCTCATTTCTATTCTCCAAGTAGAATATCTTTCCTCATCAAGGATTGGAACTTCATCATCCATTTGTGTGTCCATAGATCTCCTCCAATCTTGTTAAGGCTTATAGTGAAGGCCTTCTCTGATACCAATTGTTTGACACGCCGACTCCACTGAGAGGGGGGGTGAACAGTGCAGGGATCTTTTTCTCTTGAACTTCCCTTTCAAAAAACTCATCAGTTAGCAATCACCATTCACTCATTATTTGTTGTTTTGATTTATAATCAATTAAATGTGAACATATATCAACAACATATATCAGCAATATATCATCAACGAATCATCACCACAAGGAACACAAGATGTATGTGCAATTTTATTTTTATTATGGACAACAATCCTTGGGTTATCAACAACAACTAAATAGAGTACAACTCTTCAAGAGAACCATCTCTATAATGCAAGACTCAACTTACACCCTCAACACCAATCGAGATTAGGCAACAATCCTCAACATATATCAATCTGTGAACAAGTACATGACATGTCGGTAGTGCAGCACATGTATGTATGTGCCCTACTAGTAGTACAACTCGTGTATGTACATTGTCAGTTTGTACTACATCCTGCGTATTACTTCTGAACAACTAGGGTTTTCTTTTCATCACAGACTTAGATCTTCTGCAACCTTCAATCATATTCACTTGTGTCTTTCACTATCCAATAAGACCCATAAACAATCACAACACATCCAAGATTTCCAACAACTTACTCATGCTTCTCAATCATACAATATCAATGCTACTCAATCATGTATAAGAAATCAACATATTGTGGAAATCATATCAGTACTAAACCATAAGAGTGTTTCTTACTCTATCAATCAACACAAACCACATCACAACAGCCATACCAAGAATTCCTTAAGCATTCACTACACAGCAAGCAAGAGTATCCATCAAGACAAAATGTAATCATACCAGAATTTCTATGGCAGATCTGAGCCCATAGAATGAAGATATGGAACATGCTTCAGTCTTCAAGAGCCTGGCACTAGCTCACACACAAGTCTTCATGAATTCATCCACTGTACGTGCCATGCCCTCATTTAGCCCACGTATGTACGTGACCTGGCTCACTACAACCCACGTATACCTCAGAAACTAGGGTTTCTGAACTTCCGAAACTTTTTTCATCATGATATCAGACTTACATAAACTTTGATGCATCCACGATATCCTCCAGATCATATCTCTCTCTCAGAATAGATCTTCAATACATGCTCAAGAGATGCATAAGAGATGTCTTTCACAAGAGACCCTTGCCTCTTATTTATACTCTTCAAGTAGCTTCCTTAGAAGCATCTTCTAGGTCACTCAACCCATTTCTAGGTCACTTAACCTATTTTCCTCATTTTATGGTTAACCACTTTCCATAAATAGAAAGTTCTCCATTTCTTTATCATTTAAATATTCCTCCTTGACTTTGTCACTTTTATTCACCATTTAAACAATAATTTCTCCTTTTCAAGCACTTTGACTTCTTTGACCTCTTGGGGCTTCAAGCCAACATATGAGGATCCTTCATATTCATAGGGCCATAACTCTCAAACCATGGGGAGTTATGTGACATTCCACATACCACCAGAAATGGCATGACAAGTACCATCCATCTAGGATAGTTTCACTAACAAATTCATTGATCCTCATCTCATTATTCCACATAGAAGCATGGGTTCTCCAACCATACTTCAAGGATAACTCAACCGCAAAGCTTCTTCCCATGATGGCTTTCACCATAAGGGGACCACTTTGGATTTTATCCATTTGTGAACCTTATCAAGCATGATAAAACAATAATGAGTCATTTTTACATTAAACCAACTATGCATCATATATCAAATAAACCACATCGATCCATCTTCATCTTTGCATCATGTATAGATGACAACTCATTGATCCATCTTCATATATGTATCATCATATGACTATGATTCCACTTGACATCAATCCATTCTCATCAAGGAAAATACATACTACATTAGTATGCTATGACAAGACATCAATCAATCAATCAATCCTTTCACATCAATCAATCACTTGAAATCAATCCTTTGACATCAATTAATTAAACCTTTGGCATCAATGACAGCATGATCCAACAACTAAGTCTTCCTTCTTCTCACCTTTAGCCTTAACCACAAACTGAAGTTAATGAGGACCTTGTTTCCTTATGCATTGCTTGTCCAATTTTTGTGTTAAAACATTATTGTATTGAGCTTTGTCCATTTGACCTCCACTCATAAACCTACCTCCACAAACATTTTGATGGGTACTGGTCTTATCCTCCCGCAATATGAGGGTGAGTCTTAGTGCTAACAGGAGCTACTTATCGATATACAGTCAAAATCAAGTAGAAATTCAAGCAGTGGAGTAAGAGGGAGTTCGAGTTTGAAAATACACCACATAAGAAGCATGGAAAAGGAAACCCTAACTCACAGAACAAAGGATAGATCAAGAAGGAAGGCCAACCTCAAGAGAGCCAGTCCAAGACGTATGCAAAGAAGGGTGACGAGAAATTTAAGAAAGACACTAGAAAGTGGCGTGAGTTCCAAAAAATCCCTTGGCACAACACTGATGAATTTCGCTTGAAACATCCATTTGTGGTCAAGCTCAAAGAAAAAAAGAATAAAAAATTGACTCAGAATTTGGTTTAGAGAACAATAAAGGGAAACATATCATCGATGCAGAACCCACTACTACCATCGTGGCCACAACAATACAACTAGAAGAACCATAGGAGCTTGAGGAGGGGGAGTGCCTCTTCCACTCCCATATGTGGGTAAAGGGGACCCCACTGCATTTCATTGTTGACAACTGGAGTCAAGAGAACCTCATATCAACCAAGTTTGTCAAGAGATTGAAGTTTCCAATGATTCCACACTCCTAACCATACACCATCAAATCGTTGAGTCGAGGACGAGACATTCTTTTCATCCAGCAGTGCCTCCTATCCTATGGCATCAATCCCTTCAAGGATGAGGTATTGTGTGATGTTTCCCCACTTGTATTTTGTGATGTTATTTTAGAACAACCATATATGTGGAAACGTCACACCATATATGAATATCGGCCCCACAGTGTCATTGTTACTCTGGGAGGTCATCTCTACATGGTACCAAAGGTAGCTCTGACTACTTCCACTCCATTGATCTTCAAAAAACAATGCCACAATGTAATCTCCCAGACCACAAATTTTTCCCTCTTCACGATCTAGTCCAATGGTGAATAGGAGGTCACTATGACCACTACAGCCTTGGCCCAAGATTTTTATTTCCAGCAAAAGCAGGTCGATGAGATTGTAGAGGATCACAAAGAGAGTGAGAGTCTTCCATATGTTCATCATATCTCTATTGTCCACAACCCTTTCAGGTGTGCTTAGGGTTCCAACCATCATACCCCATTGATATAGCTCTTCTTGTTGCATCTTCACTGACAAAATATTCCCACACTCAGACCAAGGAATATCATGCAACCAGATCTATTGAATGGATCTAACACCTCCAACAAGTTCATGACATCCTTCCACAGGAAAATTACAAGTAGGACATCTACTTCAACAAGGAAAGTGACTCACCAAGGTTCAGATTTAGTAGAAGTTTCCCCGTTTCTTGAGGGAACTTGACACAACAGGGACCATTTCTTCCTAAGGGGGGAGGAATAATCTAGGTGGATCTCAGTGGCCAACCACCTTTTCCACTGAATCAACATTTCGAGCCTATGGTTTTGATAAACAATGATATTCACTGTATGGAATGTAATGCAATACCATCTTCATTATAGACATCATGTAATGGTTTCCTAGTGGTCTTATGTACATGCATACAACATAGAATTAATGCACCAGATCCCATTATAACTCTGCAATTAAGCATGCTCAGGCTAAAGTAGTACTGGGATGGGTGAGCACCTGGGAAGTCCTAGTGTTTTACATTCCTATGGAATTTTATGAACTTAGATTAATTTATCCCATATGCATCATGGGAATTGTTCTCCTCTCACTCTCTCATATATAATTGAGGTGAAGGAGGCTCTTTAAGAATACAATGGAGTGTGATGTAAAGATTCTTGTGAATGAAGCATAGCCAAAATCTCTTTCTTTTCAGAGATAAGCTACACCATTCTACCATTTTGTGTTCTACAATGTTTTTTTTTTATCTTCTTCATTAATAGAAGTTGAGTTTCACCGTATTTTTGTGTTCTCTGCTATATTTTTGTGTATTTCATTGTTATATCTATGTTATATTTCTTCCTTCATGTCATTCTCAAAATAATTCGGATCAGACGCAGAGGAAGAGAACCCTCGTATCTTATAGATCAATGAAACCAAGGGTGAATATGTAGTTCAAGGAAAATCCTCCAGTCGCACTATGTTGGACTATACACAATCATTAAAAATAAAGTAGCACAATATAGGCACAAAAGAAGCACCTAAGATGACCATAACTAGTTATTATTGGGATTAGGAAATAGTGATGCAAGTGGTAGACTTGTTTAAAGAATATGAAGACATGTTTTCCAAGATTTTTTTGGAGATGAAGGGGTTTGCTAGATCCCTTAGGAAGATGAAGATTCAATTGAAGATAGAATTACAAAGAAAAAGTTCACAAAGAGTTGGATCAAATTCTAGATGCAGTGATCATTGTCCCTGTGGAAGAGTTAGACTGGATCAACCCAATGGTGGTGCAACCAAAGAAGATGGGTGATCTAAGAATTTGTGTGGATCTGTGTAGCATGTGTACACAATCCCTTTCTAAAACCATTTACAGATGAATTATTGGAGAACTTGGGTGGGTGTGAAGCTTACTCATTCATACATGACTTCTCAGGCTATCACAAGGTGTGGATCATGGAAGAATACAAAGTTGATACAACATTTGTTATAGGGTGGGGCTCATTTGCATACACTGTAATGTCATTCAGTTTGAAGAATGCACTTGTGATTTTCTCTGGGATTGTAGTCACAACTTTTAAAGAATTCTTGCACAAATTTATGGAAGTATACTTAGGTGATTGGCTAGTATGCTTACTCAAAGAGAATATGAAATCATTACATTTGATGTTGGATAGATGTATGTAGTTACATATCTCTTTAATTATGAAAAAAAATCATCTTTGATACACCATTTGGGACTCTATTGGGACATGTCATCTGCAAGGAAGGTGATCCAGGTGGATATCGATGGCCACCCACCTTTTCCCGACTGGCTCAAAACAGTTTTCTGGCAATTTTGGCAATTTACTATTTTTAGCAGGTTTTAACTTTCGGGGCCATTTTGAGGGCCTAAATGAAGGTTTTTTTTTTAGATAAACGTTCTCAATGATAGCCAAAGGCATAATTGAGCCCCCAAAATGAATCTCCTCGATGATACCTTTCCAACGAGATATCACACGCCTAAAACGGAGATCGTATGCAAAAGTTACGACCCCGGGAAGTTGATGTACTAACTTACCCAAACGGGGCCCACATGACTTTTGGCGCTTCATCTCCTAGGGTTAGGTTTTTGGATGTTTATGACTTTTGGCATTCTCGTCTATTGTAAAAAGGCCTCTAGAGCCTCATTGTAATCATATTCTCATGGATGCAAGTAGAAGCCACATCTCTTCTCAGAGATAAGCTACCAGTGCCCTAGCTAGTTTATTTCCATTATGTCTGTAAGCATATTCCAGTCATTTGTGATTAATGAAATGAAGTCTTATTTCCACTGCATCTCTGCGTTTATGTGTATTTCTGTATTTCATTGTGTTCCTACATAAATCTAGATCAGTGGTATCAGAGCGGTCTGCTCATTCTCTATCCTTCTTTGCATGTCCCCAACGAGATCAGGGTATAAGGAGTTGGGGCTCGATCTGGTTGAACCTTTGCGAGATTAGCCTCGCAAACCCCGACGACCACCCATGGCGGAAGAAAATAAAGATGAGGGAGCAAGAGATCCTATCAAAATGTTGCTCGAGGAGGCCCTCGAGAAACAAAGGAACGCGATGATGGACAACTTTGCCCAGATTCTTCAACGGATTCCGACTGGCGGTGCATCGACATCCAGAA
>ML800825.1:335175-366098 GCA_009831015.1 Picea engelmannii
GTCAAAGCAGGCCAACTCCTTCACCAAGGCAAATGGCTCACCAGGGACCAAGTTCAGCAGAAGTTTCCTCATCTCATGGAGGAACTCAATGCAATGGGGACCATTGATTCCTAAGGAGGGAGGATTGATCCAGGTGGATATCGATGGCCACCCACCTTTTCCCGACTGGCTCAAAACATTTTTCTGGCAATTTTGGCAATTTACTATTTTTAGCAGGTTTTAACTTCCGGGGCCATTTTGAGGGCCTAAATGAAGGTTTTTTTTAGATCGACGTTCTCAATGATATCCGAAGGCATGATTGAGCCCCCAAAATGAATCTCCTCGACAATACCTTTCCAACGAGCTATCACACGCCTAAAACGGAGATCGTATGAAAAAGTTATGACCCCGGGAAGTTGATGTACTAACTTACCCAAACGGGGCCCACATGACTTTTGGCGCTTCATCTCCTAGGGTTAGGTTTTTGGATGTTTATGACTTTTGGCATTCTCGTCTATTGTAAAAAGGCCTCTAGAGCCTCATTGTAATCATCTTCTCATGGATGCGAGTAGCAGCCACATCTCTTCTCAGAGATAAGCTACCAGTGCCCTAGCTAGTTTATTTCCATTCTGTCTATAAGCATATTCCAGTCATTTGTGATTAATGAAATGAAGTCTTATTTCCGTTGCATCTCGGCGTTTATGTGTATTTCTGTATTTCATTGTGTTCCTACATAAATCCAGATCAGAAGGCCTATTAGTCAATTCAGCAAAGATTGCAGCGATTATGGACATGTTAGCCCCAACTTTCATAAGAGAGTTACGTGCAACCTTGGGACATAAAGGATATTATATATGATTCATACGAATTTATGAAAATATTGTCGCACCATAGGAAAATCTACTGCAAAAGGATACCAAGTATGTCTGAACATGTTGGCCCTTGACCAACTTTTGAAGTTAATTGGTAATATTTGATAGTTTTTGGGACTTCGACAGCCTATCGAAGATGGAGCGCCAGACGAAGCAGAGATCAAGGGATCTCGGCCCACTTTTTGGTCCGTTTTGGAGTTTTGGGACAATGTAATGGGAAGGGATGTCAGCCCGTGGGTTTACCCACGTTTAGGCCCACTTTTGTAATGTATAAATAAACATCTAGGCATCTAGTAGAGGAGGATTGTACCTATGTGATGTAATCTAAGTGCTAATAGTCTATGTAAGTGCTCTGTGCATGACTATAGAAGGTTTACAGAGCTAAGTGCAAGCTATTGTAGAAGTTATAGAAGGCTTTGTGATGTAAGCGCAAGGAGGAATGATCTAGCGAGCTACACAGATCTTCTGTCCTATGCGAGGAAGGGTTTTTGGTGGCTTTGTGCTTGTAACCGATTGGAGATGCTAATAAAGAAGAAGAGTTGGTGGACGTAGCCCCAGAGAAGGGGGTGAACTATGTAAATCTGTGTTATGCTTTGTTCTTTGACTTGATGTGTTGTCCCTGCTTTTGAAAAGTGCTTTGAGATATTTAGATAGATCTACTTATGCTTGGTGCTTCTTAGATATGTGTGAATGCTAGATCTGACATGTACAAAGATGCTTAGTGTTGATCTACAGGATCTGATCTATTTTGTTGTTGCTAAGTGCTAAAATACCTTAGATCTAAGTAAATGTTGCAATGTTATGTGCTATCTGCGAAGTATAATAAGATTTGAATATTGATGAATAATCGATGCTAAGTGTTATGTAAGCAATATAATCACAAATCTGTGTCCCAGCTAAGGTTGCAGACACCTGATTCTTGCAACCACCCCTACCTCTACCTCGGGTGAGACTTCATCTGCTTCGCAGGTGTTGCCGAAAGAGCCGGTAGTTAGGGTTTTGTTGGTGCATTGTTGTAGCGTTGAACCCTAGGTTTGCCCCTGTGCCAACAAATGGTTCCGTTGTCGAGACCTGAAACTGTGATTGTTGGGAACTGAGGAAGAGGAAGCTTTGTGCAAATATTTTTCCTGAAACTGCGGAAGCTCTGTGCAAGGATCTGTGCCCTAGTGTGCAGTATTCCACTTGATCTAAAAAGATTTGTGTTAAAGAAAGAAGGCTAGATCTGAAGAGAAGAAGCGACATATGAACACTTTGTGTTCTAATAAAGGTAAAAGTGGAAGTTTCTGAAGAAAAGAGGTCAGATCTGCAGAAAAGAGGTATGATATGTAAGCTTTGTGCTCTGATAAAGGTAAGAATAGTCAAAAGTTTTTAGGTCTGGAAGATTTGTGCTCTGCAAAAGTAAAATAAGTGAAATTTATTGTTTTTAGAGTATGGATCTAGGTATGTTTGATAGATTTTGTCCTAGCTTGGAAACTAGGGCTCTAATAGATGAAAGAAAGATTGATATGAATAAATCTGATAAGTACAGTGATAGATATGTTATACCTATGCATAGAAAGATTGTTTGGACTAACAAATGGATGCAAGATCCTAGAAAGAATTTTTTGCAAGCTAGTTACCATGATCCTAGTGTGCAGTACAAAAGAGGTTGGGGATCATTTAAAAGGAAGAGAGGATTAACCCTATGTTACAATTGTAGAAGATTGGGACATATTGCTAAGGAATGCCCTGGTGGAAGATCTAGTTGCCTATGTTGCAAAGCTTTGGACCATGAAGTATTGGATTGCCCTAGAATGATTGCTAAGCTTGAAAGAATGAATCTGAATGAACAAAACCCTAAGGCAGCTCCAAAAATAGACGAACCCCAGAAAGAATCCGAGAAGGTATTACTACAGATGAAAGACACCTTGAATGACCACCAACATTTTAGTTTATCAGAGATCTTTAAAGAAAAATAATGCATCGAATTAAGAATAGGGGACTTCAACATTGACTGTGTTCTTGATGAAGAAACACCAGTGAACATTATGCTAGAGAGAACTTGGGAAGCTATAGGAAGGCCTACTATGATCCCTTCATTAAGAGGAATAGGGATATTCAAAGGAAAACTAGTGAACCTGTGTGGAAGGCTCACTCAGATATCTATGAATGCTATTGGAACTTCGACAAGGAAGATTTTGAGACTATCAAGTTTATTGAGGACAACGCCCTGTTTACTATGTTACTTAGAAAAACTTGGATTCAGAGAGATCAAGCCAGAAAGAAGGAAGAAGAAAAGGTTTTAGAACAGCAGAGACAAGAGTTAACAGATTCCATGACCAGAAGGACCGCGCAGTTGATTGAAGAACAGGAGAACAAATCGAAGCTATTTGACACTCGGATCCCAGATGTCAAAGTTGCAAGAGCACTAGAGGACTCACAGAAGATTGCAGTATCTATCTCAAATATAGAAGAAGTATTACCCCTGAGTCTTAGGAGAGAATCGCAGCAGCATGAAGTGACTATGTCCAAGGAAAATAAGAATCAGAATGGGAAGAGAATCATCGAGACGAAGCTCATTGTAAAGAAGGCTAGGAAGCTAAGTAAAAAGAGAGCTAAGATCGACAGGCTACAGAATATTCCAGAGGGAACCTCGTAGAACGGAAAACTTGCATAAATTGAACTTCATCGAGATATTAGACCAACGACATAGGCCACTTCGTCGAGGCGAAGCAATATAGTTGTTCGAATGCCACTCTAAACGGGTCGAAAATCATTGATGGTTCGCCACTAGACCGTCAAACCGCACCATAATGGACAAAACATGAGTTAACGACACCTCATACCCGTTGCAAGCAGACCGTTGATAAGTTTCTTACTTAGTCCATCACGCCACGCACCGAGAATACTTTTTGCTAACTAATAATTTGAGCCCACAAACTGAGATTATTTTTCATTGTGATCATCGCCTTGTTCCCGTACCCTCCATTGCAGTCTCTGAATTCATTTCACACCCGATCTAAGTGACCCCGAGCTTGTATGTCGGACAAGCTCGGCGCCATAGAGAAAGTAGTATAAGAATTTTTGATTGAATTAATTATTGAGAGAGTCATGTTGGAAAGAAGGATGTCTGCAGGTGTGCAAGCATCATTAACAGGAGGATTCCAAGCTTCTCCCTCAACTACTCGCGGAGTAGGAACTTCCAGAACCACGCCAGAGACAAGAACAAAGCACAGAGACAACATTGCAAATGCCAAGCTTATTCTGTGCATTTTGTTGGCTTACCTACCACCTCTCAGCGACACCATCAATCGTGACAGTGTCCCTCGAGACTTTGAATATGATTTGATCAACGCGTACCTTCTGAAAGGCGTGCACATAGTTTGTGCTGACCAAGATAAGCTCGCAGCCTTGAAGTTTAGTGACTTCAACCTTGGTGACTGGAAGGCTTACAACATGCTCACCCCGCACAAGTATCTAACCAGGACTAAAGGCAAGACTTCCAAGATCATCCCGCATTCATGGACCTAGAACCTTGCACAGTCCACGCTGCTCAACGTGATGAAGATTCCTCACTTCGGACGACATCAGGAGGTGAATGCATGTGTAAAGTTGCTACTGTCATACTATCACGGTGGATACCTATGGCTGAACCGATGCATCACTGTAGATCTGACCTTGATCAATCAAACCACAGGGCTTAGTATGTAAGGCCCTGACCCATAGGAGTTCTACCCTAGAAAGACCTCAGACCGAGCATTAGCACAGAGAATTAAATAAACTTATGGCAATGTCGAGAAGCACACGAGAGGATACAAGGTAGCCTCTATCCAGAGTGGTGCAGTGCGCCTTTCCTGTCAGCTGATCGTGGGCAAGATAATTCGTAAGAATAGACCAACTCAAGTGATCGGATTCGTGATCAACCTCACAGGGAAGTGCACAGAGGGACTATAGATGAACTGGGCACAGTACCTTGTCAATCAATTAGAGCTTGATTGCAGATAAGCGCAAGACCAAGGGTATGAGTTCCACTTTAGTTGGCTTATCATACTGATGGATTTCATTGCCTGGGAGCTACCAAAAGGTGCCACTTTCCTAGATATCAAACCCTTCGAACCATTGGCTGTGAAGTTTTGTACGTTGTGGTATTGCAACGACATGAACAAGCAGTGGCAACCCAATGTCGTCTTACATTCCTATTACAACCAGTTGAAGATCACAATCCAGTCTACACTGCGCATCACCCCAAACACACTTCACAAGTTTAGACCCTTAATGAAATTCAGAGTGGACCGCCACTTCACCTATATTATAGCGCGCACTGATGAGCATAAAAATCAGCTCCAATCATATTACAAGTTGACAGAAGATAACTTGGAGGAGATTACCAAGGACTAGTCAGCGTACCTCCTTGTTCCAGTGGACCCCGCAGAGATGTCTGATGTGGGTAGTCCTAAAACTATGCTGGACACACCTGGACCAAGAAAGACGAAGAAAGATGAAGAAGTACATGATGTCCATAGCACATCGACAAAGACCACTTTGATCTCACCTGAGTAGGGAGATGATGGTGGAGAGCTTGGTGGCATAGAAGTCGAGCAAAACAAAGGTGAAGTTACTCCACCTAGAGAGGAGGAGGATCCATCCAAGAAAAGGAAGGCTACCCCACCAAAGAATTCGTGACGGAAGAAAGCTAAAGCCACTAGGACTACATTTAAGACTACCCTCCCCCCAAACGAATTTGACTTCTTAGTCGCTATGTTGAATAAAGCTTCACTGGAGATCACATAAAAGCAAGAAGCGAAGTAGGAGGAGGTATTCAGCTGAATCAAGGGTGAACTTCAAGAGGTGCAATAGGCATTACAATCTAGCCTCGCAATTTCTATTACGCCCTCGACAAGTGGAATAGAAGAACTAGGAGATGAGCCAACCTAATTGCACCAGATCATCTATAAAGTTGAAGCTCGCCTTCAACGAGCTCAGGAAGAGACAGCACAAGCCACCCAAGCTTTGGTGCAAGCACAGGAAGATCTGCTAGAACAACGCAATAATGCAGAACAAGAAAAACTAGCTCTTCAAGCAAAGTGGGAGGAAGAGAAAGCAGCGCTACAACAAGACAAGGAATAGTTGCTCGCAGAGAAAATTGAAGTACAGGAATGGGTTCACAGAGCACTTCGCTTTGTGACAGTCGTCCAAGTCCAGACAGAAGAATAGGTTCCACAGTAGGTGGCACAACTGGAAGGATTGATCCAACAGCTTCAGCAGTGCATCGCAGACCTGGAACTTCACACTGTGCCCGAGACTCCTCAAGAAATAAGAGATCTAAGAGAGGCAACTTCCCGCAGCACAATTGACTGATTAAAATCCTTTTCCTTGGAATACAAGCAGTTGAGCTCCAGAAGCGCTTAAACGTATGAAAACCTCACGGAAAATCCATAGTTACAGGCGTTGGAGTCACAACTCCAACACGCAAAGCAGTAGGAAGACACGTTACAAGCATAGTTGAAGGCCTTGTCACCAGTTGAGAGAATGAAGAGGTTTACAGAGAAACCTCTTCAGCCCAGAAGCAGGTACACACACTTCAGAGTAAAGTAATGGAAGTCTCTCAATGACTTCAACCAGTGCAAGAAAAGGCATGCCAACTGTTCACCGAAGTTGAAAACCAATGAGTAGAACTTGAATAGGTTGTGAGTATAGCAGAACAATGCCTAGAGGGACCATCCAGTGATGCACTCATCCAGGAATTCACTGAACAAGAGGTCATTGGACTACAGAAGGTCGAAGCAGTTCGATCTAAGCTCAAGGCATTTGAAGCAGAATTTCTTAGACCAGAGTGACTCGGGATGAGTCACGGGTGAGTGTTGGGGGCATGTTGGCCCTTGACCAAGTTTTGAAGTTACTTGGTCATATTTGACCATTTTTTGGACTTTGATAGCCTGTCAAAGATGGAGCGTCAGATGAAGCAGAGATCAAGGGATATCGACCCATTTTCAGGTCCCTTTTTGGGTTTTGGAACAATGTAATGGTTAAGGGATGTCGACCCGTGGGGTTACCCACGTTTAGGCCCACTTTTGTAATGTATAAATAAACATCTAGGCATATAGTAGAGGAGGATTGTATCTATGTGATGTAAGCTAAGTGCTAATAGTCTATGTAAGTGCTCTGTGCATGACTGTAGAAGGTTTACAGATCTAAGTGCAAGCTATTGTAGAAGTTATAGAAGTCTTTGTGTTGTAAGCGCAAGGAAGAAGGATCTAGCGAGTTGTGCAGATCTTCTGTCCTATGCAAGGAAGGTTTTTTGGTGGCTTTGTTCCTATAATCGATTGGAGATGCTAATAAAGAAGAATATTTGGTGGACGTAGCCCCAGAGAAGGGGGTGAACCACGTAAATCTGTGTGTTATGCTCTGTGCTCTGACTTGATGTGTTGTCCCTGCTTTTGCAAAGTGCTTTGATATATTTAGATAGATCTACTTATGCTTGGTGCTTCTTATATATGTGTGAATACTAGATCTGACATTTACAAAGATGCTTAGTTTTGATCTACAAGATATGATCTATTTTGTTGTTGCTAAGTGCTAAAATAGCTTAGATCTAAGTAAATGTTGTGATGCTCTGTGCTATATGAGAAGTATAATAAGGATTGAATATTGATGAATAATCGATGCTAAGTGTTATGTAAGCAATATAATCACAGATCTATGTCCCAACTAAGGTTGCAGACACCTGAGTCTTGCAACCACCCCTGCCTCTACCTCGGGTGAGACTTCATCTGCTTCGCAGGTGTTGTCGAAAGGGCCGGTAGTTAGGGTTTTGTTGGTGCATTGTTGTAGCGTTGAACCCTGGGTCTGCCCCTGTGCCAACATAACACAAGAATGCTAGGAGGCATTGAACACATTCAAGGAGATATTAGTGATTGTTCCAATCCTAATATTTCCATATTAGACCAAGATCTTCTACGTGGATGTGGATGCATATTCAATTTCACTTGACATAGTGCTTTAGTAGTTAGAAGAGAATCATATTGATCATATGGTGTACTTTTCCAACATAAAGTTGTGCAAATCTGAAAGGAAATATACAACCACAGAGTGCAAAGGACTGGGAATGGTCTATGCCTTGCAAAAATTAAGACACTACTTACTCGACACTCCCTTCAATTTTTTCACCAATAATTTAATGCTCAAATACTTGGTGAACAAGCCAATGTTGGGGGCGAATGATATGTCGATGGTTACTGATCTTACAAGAATTTGAGTTTGAAGTGGTAGTGAAACTTGACAAACACAATTCGGGGTTGGATCATCTCTCAAGGATAGAGTCAAGGGAAGTTGGAGGCAGTATGGATGATGAGCTACTTGATGCAAAACTCTTCAAAGTAGAGGAAGTGCTAGATAAAATTTTAGAAATCACAGTATACCTCATAATAGGATAGGTGTCGGATGAACATACACCGACACAACAAAAGAAACTGGTAACCCACAGTGCCAACTATCAGTTGATCGCAACATAATTATACAAACTCGATGTAGATGAGATTATACGAAGATACATCTTGGAACATGAGCACCACATGTTACTCTACAAGGTGCATGAAGTTTTTTTGGATGGACATAACATCAAGAAGGATATTGTGAAAAACATGGTATGCACGGGAATATGGTGGTCATTGCTATTTGAAGAAGAAAAAGAGTATTTCAAGTATTGAAGTGTTTTCCAGAGGATTAGGAATCCATCAAAGTGGGATGAACTGCCACTCTTTCTCGTCACTAAGCTAGAGCCATTAGAGAAATTGGAAATTGACTATGTAGGTTTGATAAATCCCTCGGTGTGTAGATTCGATGCATGGTATGTTGTCACCACCATGGAATACTTGACCCATTGGGTAGAGGATGTACTAAGAAAGGATTGTACTACAAAAATAACCATGGGATTTATTTTTTAAAATATTTTCACTAGGTTTGGATGCCCAAAGATCTTGATGATAAATTAGGGTGTGCACTTCATGAATGAAACCATTCGCATACTAACCTAGGAGTTCATGATCCATCATTATAAAAGCACACCATATCACCCACAAGCCAATGGCATTGTCGAATCATTCAATAGGATATTACATCATGTGCTTACCAAGGTCTGTAATGTACAACGCATCGATTGGGATCAGAGGATTCGCGCAATATTATGGGCATACAGAACAACCTACAAATGATTGACTAATCCTACTCCATTTAGTTTGGTCTATGGAAAAGAAGCAGTGATGATTGTAATTTGTGGTACCAAGTCTTAGAATTGTAGTTGTGACATAGATTTCAAATAACGAACCACTACAAAGGTTGTTGGATGAGATATTAGAACTGGAAGAATACCCATTAATTGCAGGACACAACTAGATGGATGAGAAACAGAAACAAAATAACTAGCATGATCGCAACATCTAGAAAAATAGTCTACAATCGAGATCTTTGGTAATATTGTATGACAACAAGTTCCTAAAACACCTAAGTAAGCTATGCATATGTTGGTTAGGACCCTTCAAGCTAGTGTACATCAATGAGGATGACACAATGGAGTTAGAAACACTCGCCAGTCAACCATTCAAAGGATTGATCAATAGAATTCGACTTAAGTTGTACTATGTCCCACAGGGGTTGGATGCACCCCGAATAGATGAAGTTTCAAAGTTAGTGTAGAATAGGAATTAGGTAGGTAGGAGTATGGGCATGTATAACTACAAAACGATTAGTAGGATAGGAAAAATATTGGTAATCCAAGATACGAGAGAGATTGTACCCTCATAGATTAGAAGATTCAAACAATTTTAAGGGTTGAATGATATAGTAACAATGAAAGGATAAGACAACTGAAGGAAAATTGGCCAACATGAATTATTGGTGAACATGAAGGTGATGCAATAGGAAATTGAGCTCGAAAAGTTCACAAGGACACAATGAACAAGAAAAATTATGGCAACATGTCCCAAAGGATGCGTCGACAATACAACGACACGATATGCTTAGTGATTGGGATCAGAGGATTCTCACAATATTATGGGCATATAGAACAACCGACAAATGATTGACTAATACTACTTCATTTAGGTTGGTCTATGGAAAAGAAGCAGTGATGATTAGAATTTGTGGTACCAAGTCTTATAAGTGTAGTCGTGACATAGATGTCGAACGACAAAGCACTACAAAGGCAGTTGGATGAGTTATTATAATTGTCAGAATACCCATTAATTGTAGGACACAACCAGATAGCCGAGAAACATAAACAAAATACCTAGCATGATCGCAACACTGGCAAAAGAGTCTACAACCGAGATATTTGGTAATATTATATGACAACAAGTTCCTAAAACACCTAGGTAGTCTATGCATATGTTGGTTAGGACCCTTCAAGCTAGTGTACATCAGTGAGGATGACACAATGGAGTAAGCAACACTCACTATTCAACCATTAAAAGGATTGATCAATAGAAGTTGACTTAAGTTGTACTATGTCCCGCAAGGGTTGGATGCACCCTGAATTGATGAAGTTTCAAAGTTAGCATATAATATGATTTAGGTAGGTAGGATTATGGGAAGGTATAAATACAAAATGATTAGTAGGATAGGAAAAATATTGGTAATCTAGGACACGGGACAGATTGTACCCTCATAGATTATAAGATTCAAAAAAAATTGAGGGTTAAATGATATAGTAACAATGAAAGGATAGGAGAACTGAAGGAAAATTGTAAAACATGAATTATGGGTTAACATGAAGGTGATGCAATAATAAATTGGGCTCGGACAGGTCACAATGACACAATGAATGAGAATAGTTATGGCAACATGTCCCAAAGGGCATGTCAACAATACAATGACACGATACGCGTAGTGCCAAGATAGATCAGCATGACATGGGGAATGTGAATGATCATCACAATATGTACAAGTAGTGGAAACTAATAATTACAAGCAAGGAATTAGATGCACTGCTAGGTAAGTGGCCATGTAGGAAAAATGACTCACATGGCTATTTATGTTCACCATTGCCCCGCTACCAATCACTTTGTTAAGAATTAAACCACAGAGTCCAGATATTTTAGAGACTAGGGTGCAATATGAGTTGAGACAAATATTCTAACTCACTTCCTGCCTACCTTCATGCCTAAGCACTACCTCGATCAGTTCAGTGAAAGAGAAAAAATTAAAGGATACGACCTAGTAGCGTCAAAGATTCAACTCAACCAAGGATCCCCCAGAACGATGGATAGTTCTAACAAGCAAGAGGAATGCGCTAGCATACAGGTAGAATAATAAGGCCAAAGACTAATGGTATAAATCCTAAGAGAGTTAGACCTCATAAAATGTCTCTTGGGAAGGGTACCCAACCTACAATTTTCTGACTACAATATCCATACTCTAAAATAATTCCATGAATTGTGCTTCAAAACTTATGTAGAGGTCACCCCAAATCCCAAGGGGAGAGAGCAGGTAATCTCCATGCAATGGACCAACCCCATTTATGAATCTAGTATTCTGACACTACTAGATTCCCCCCATATCATGTCAAACTTCCCTAGTATTCAACACCCTCATGAAGCCAACAAGAGATAGGAAGAGGATGAAGGACATGGATAATGTAAATATCACCCAATGACCTGGAAGTCACTTGGGTGATAGAAATGAGTCTCGAATGAAGGACTTGGTTCGAATGATGTAGGAATTTTGTGGTTGCATGTTGAAGGGAAAATATCCTAGGGTAGTGCATACTGATATCAATGACAGAGAGGTTGAGATCCCTGAAAATTGGAGGAACAATTCACACTTAGACTCTAGGGGTTGTTGACAAATTCAAGCGCATGATAATGTCTACCACATCGACCAATATGGATATATTTTTCCTAAATAAGGAATGTTGGAATCATTCCATGGGTGTTACTCAATAGTTCCAAAATTTCATCATTGAGCTAATAATGGAGGTGACATCCATAGCCTCCATCACACCATAATGTAATTCATTGGCTCGAGGATGAACCAACCAATAGTGTTGGGGGATTATTGGAACCCTAAGGTTTTGGAAATATCGTGCTCACACCACAAGTCTACATTACGAGTATGCCATGAGTTTTGTATCGCATGATGCCAAGGTTCATTCCCTATGCTAACCAGTTTTCTACTATGCGCGCCAACCAAGTTTGTACTATGCACAAGGTCTCTTAAGGTTTTCATGCATATCAAATCCTTGAAGATCTTCTGTAATGATTGTGAGGGAGTTGAAAGTAAAGGAAACATTACAAGTTAGGTCATCAATTTAAGTAATAAAGTATAGGCTTATGAAAGTCAATAGCAATATTTAGCCCACACAAGCTCGCGCGTACAATGCTCTGGATTCTTCTGGCAGTATATAATCTCAATCAGGCAGTTCTACGATATCAGTTGAAGTTCCAAGGATCTCTCACTGCTAAAGTTCTGGAAGTAGTTCCTAAAGTTCCTAAATAGGAATGTTTCCATGCTAGGTCGCACAAGAATTCATCCATTAGGTTGAGGTAATAGAAATGGTGGTCTAAGTGCCTCCATCCATCCAACATCTCTTCTTTCCTTTCCTTCCTGACATCCATCAAAGATCGGGGGTCCAATTGTAGTTCCTCATTTAAAGAAGAGGTAGTTCCAACTATTGACTGGTGGTTCCTTTCATGTCCAACCAAAAGGTGTTATTGTAGGTGGAGTAAAGGTGTATAGGCAATAGTGGTACCATGGTAACCAAGTATGATTCATGAATCAAGTGCTATTGAATTTCTGTGAATATCTAATTTCTGGTTTTCTACCTCTACAAGGGTTATAAATTTAAAGGTGGGTTGGATATTGCAAGTGGGTTAAGTAAAGTTTTCTAGCAATAGTGCTACACTCTAAGCATTTCTCAAAGAAGTGTTTGGGGTGACAATGAGTAAGTAAGTTGGATAAGGGAGGCATAAAGAACATTTCTATTTCATTTCCTCATCTTTGCACCTTTGCTTCATATGCATGCTATCAACAACATGTTAACCACCCTTGACTTTAACTTCCTCACACCCTACTTAGTGGATAGATGGGAGGGAGTGATCCCTGCCTCTGAATATTTAGACACTCACCCTCGTCCTTTTTGGGACCCTATCCCAATATTTTTCGCCGTAGCTTCTCACCCTCACACTTGGTAGGATCTAGATCACTTGTCTTCCACGATGTGTTTAAGCTTATAATTCAACCTACCCTACATACAAGACCTTCAAAATGAGATCAGAGATCATTTGTCGAGACTCTAGCTTCTACTGTTTACTCTTTCAGGATTCGGGTCTAAACAAGGATAAACTGGAGGTGAATGGATATGCAACTTTATAAAAGTAAACCACAACTTCAACCAAAAGCTAAAGTTTATCCCGTAATTCATAACCCCATTGAATAAAAAATTGATCAAATTGATTCAGTTGAATATCCAAAAGAATACCCAGATGTAGTTGATTCACCTAAGCAGATCCATTCCCAGTTTACCCTAATGAGTATCAGCGGGAGAAGCGCGAACAAAGGAATATCCATAAGTGAAAAAAAGAGGTAGCATCGGGAAACACATCAATAGAAGCAGCGAAGGCAAGGGTATAGGTTTATGCAACAAAGAAAGCGTTCGCATGATCCAACTACTACCCCATTATATGCCACAGCTAGCCACCAACTGTATCGATAATGTGTTCTGACCACCCCTATATAAAAAAAACCTACCTTGTTCTGACAACCACCTAACTAAGCCAAAAATTTCCAGCAGGGCAGGCATAACGAAATTTTGACGATTACAGATCTCCACTTAGACCTTAGAGCCCGTTATATTTTTTTCCGAAAATTTGTACATCCGATCTAGACCTTGAAGTAGATCGAAACCCAGAAGTAGATACAAAATCATATCTAGAAGCAACAAAGACATGGGAGGCAATCAATCCATTAATTCCAAATTCAATCCTGCAATCTGAGCCAACCCAAAATATGGCAAGTCAAACAAGCAATGAGTACTTACCTTATGATAGCAAGTCTTCTATGATTTCCATGCTCCCATAGAGATATAAGGAATGCATGCGAATATGAAATGGTTAGGTTTTTAGTTAATGAGAGTTTCATTAATATTGATTTATTGTAATTGTAGAGCTATAAGTATAATATGAGAGAGAAAGTAGATCGAGATATAAGTTTCAAGTCTCTAGCTTTTAATGAGTCTCAGTGTAATACAAACCTCCATGTATATGAATGTTAATATGTGATTAATGAATGAATGTTGGAGGCCCAATTGGTCTTCTATCATGAGTTATGTTCTTAATGAATGCTAGTTAGATATCTTAGACTATGAATGAATGGTATAGTTTTGTCATGAATGAATAGAATGATGTTATGAATGAATAGGATCTAATTCCCAGCTTGTAATCAAGTGTCTCATGTTTGTAATATTCCAACATGTTATGCACAACCATTTGATATTTTACATTCTCATGTGCGTCTAGGGTGAGACATTATTGAATCCTTGAGTATTGAATATGACAATGTGAATGTGGTATTTCTCGGTGAATCCTTTGGAACCTTGGGTATGAAAACCCAAGACAAAAATGCCCCTAGGAGCAGTGGAGTGGGGGTATATATGACTTCCATCGGGTTTCAAGGCCCATCATTTATCCACAATAATACATTTGTAAACACTCAGTTGTAATTCTTGGGCCTTGGCTACCTTGAACTTACTAGATTTATACCAATTGTCAAATGGCCCCATTAAGCATCACCCATCATGACTGGTAATCCCTAGTAAATTACCATAGGGCATTCCCAAGTTTGACTAGCGGTCTGAAGAGGATCATTCTACTCATGTCATGGCATTCCACCTATGGTGTTCATTTAACTCCTTCGTGGACAATAGTGTTATATTGCATCTTTTCCAATGCATCCTGACTAGGAACACTGCTAAGTGGTACATTGAGTTGTGAAGCACTTCATTTCATGATTGTTCATCTTTAGCAATTGCCTTCTTGACCCATTTTCAACTTCCTATCCATTATGAAACCATAATAGAGATCTTGATGTCCTTGCATCAGAGCACTTCCACTCATATCTTTGATTATATCCATGAATGGAGATAGTGGCGTAAGCTCATCAAATCCAACATTCTAGACCAATTTCTGGTGGATTGGTTTATTAAGTCATTTTTTTCCAATGTTTTCAAGGATGTTACAATGTCAAGAGCCCTAACCAAATAGAAATTTATATTACACACTCATTAGATAGATTTGCTTTACTCTTAGTCTAGCACATTGTATGAGTTGATACCTCACGTTCCTTGGCTATCAAAAGAGCCTCCTAAACCTACCCTGGGATAGTGCATTAGAGAGAAAGATGAAGCCAGTTCTAGATCATGTTATATAGATAAAAAATGAAAATAAAGAAATAGTGATTACCATAATGAAAATATCATAGTTTGTTTACCAAGAAGATTTATCTTTATCAAAGTATGAAAAAGTTTACAATTTTTTTTATGGATGCAAAAACACCATATATTCCAAAGTCTCAAGAGTAATCTTAACACACAATTTATAAGTTTTCAAATGATCATATATATTTCATATTAAGACATCTTGAGCATATTCAAATAAACAATATGTTGGAAAGTCATTTTTTTCATTAATGGTTGATGAAAACATTGATTGTAGCAAACGACACCTTGTTATTTATGCAACCTATTTAGATTGAAAGGGCTTGGGCCACCTATATCATAGTTTATGAAGGTAAAATATGTAATGGATGAAAAATTAAAAACAGCATATGATAGTGTCAGTGAATTAATAAATGTTAGAGACCTTGAGGATACAAATTTGATAGTTGTTTCTACACATGGAGCTTTAAAAATGTTTGGACATGAAAATGGTTCTATTTCATTTTTAAAATAGACACTTCAAACCTTATTACAATTCATTGTGTATCTCATTATGAGTCATGAGTCTTTAGCAACAACATGAAAGTACTCTAGTTATTATATGTTGAAAAAATTGCAAACAAAGTGCATTCATGGGTTCAAAACTCACCAAAGAGAAGTAATGAAATTAATGATTTACTTAAAGTCATGGAAATTGATGTTCTTGACATTTTATGGATACATTCAGTGAGATGTTTATCTAGGGGAGACATTTATCTACGTGAATCTTATGCCAAAGATTTTAACTTTGTGGAAAAAATGAAAGGAAGACTTCATCATGGTATGATAAGACACAAATTTACTCCATTCAAATTTATTTTCATCTGTTGGTTGATGAGTTGGATGAATTGAACAATCTAAACAACACTTTTCAAGAAGAAAGTGAAAACATTACAACTATTAGGCTGGCTCTTGAAGTAACTATAATTATATTGTCTAGATGGAATTTGAGAAAAGAATTATTTGTAGAAGTTACAACATATATTTCAAAAATTTTGAGTGATTCTCGATATGGATATAATGAAATTAAAGATAAGGGGGTAGTCATAGATAGACATGAGTTACAATACATCTCTATATGAATTGTGAAGATCAATTATAGTGATGTAAGGAAACAAACTATGAAACCTTACACAGAAGGCATACAAAAGAGCTTCCAATGACTCACAAAAGGTTATATCGAGTCTCTCATAAACTATTTGAATAAAAGATTCTCAGATCTTCATATTTTTAATTCTGCAAAATTGTTCAGTCCTTGTTTTTATTCAGAAGAGCGTCATAGTTGTGAGAAAAATTTAGAGTGTTGGATTTTTAAACTTTTTCAACATTTGCAACATACCTGTTGATTTTTAACCCAACACCCAACAGTTAATTACAAATAAACCACATATTGAATTAAACACATCTGAGTAGTCAATTAAACATGAAACATAAACATAAATAAGGAAAATAAAATATTGCACACAAGACAAAAATATGTTTGGGTAGAAACCCATGGAAAAACCTTGGAGGGAAAACCAATAATCAGATGCTTTTATTATGGTCAAATTAGGGCTCCTGTAACAAGGATAATGGTTTACTGAGAGAAATACAACTACAGACAAACCTAGAAAAGTTCTCTCTATCGTACAACCTAGATCTGGCATGCTTTTTGAGGTGTACGCACCTTCCCTTTGTCATTCCCACGTATACACACCTGTCTCCACTATCACCCGTGTACATGTATGGAAATATTGTACGAAAAATTTCATACGGTGCTACACTTTCCTTTGTCTTCTGTTAGCTATGTTAGCACTCTATAAATCTGTTCGGTTGATAAACAAGCAACAAAGGTAAAATTTTCAACCAACATTGAGACCCGAAACTAGCCTTTCGGATTTGGATAGGGCTCTCTCGGGAGGTGCGGTCTCCGAGCAGGATATGGCTTTGAAAGCAGTGGCTATATTTAACACCTTTGATACAATGGGTTCTGGTTATATTGGCGCAATAAAGTAAAACTTGGGCTATGGAGTTGATTTGAGGAAATGACTCAGTGATTGAACTTGAGAGGATAAGGCTAGGCGAGCAACAATCTTCAATGTAAAACCGTAATGTGTGGTGGGAGAAAACACAGGAAGTAACTCAGAGTGCCATTGCAGGAGAATTCAAAGTTAGATTTTAGAGGAAAACGTTTTGTCTAAGTGGTGCGAAAAAGGGGTGTTGCACGATGAATCCACAGGTTCGAAAATTCATTTCGAAATAGACAGAAAAAGATATGAATAAAGGTGACAGGAGGCACATATGCAAAGAAAGAGGCACAATACATCCAACTACTACAACTAGAATATTTTCGTCAGGTTACGAGACCTTTTCATTAAATTTCGGTGAAAAACTCAAATTACATACAATCGTTGTCATTTACCAAATTTGCCAACCAACCTGGCTTACATCGAAAAGATGAAATATATAAACGAGGGTGTCACTTGGGCTACCCTTCTTTCTAACTGCTAACCCTAAAACTAGGAAAATTGAGTAGCATGCGTTGGAGACTCTTCGCATGGCACTTTCCAAAAATAGACAATAATCATGTATGTTTACCCATGATCGTTCGCAAATTTTCCATGAGGATCTGATCATTGGTCGGGTCTCGATATGAAGAAAATATGTGTCAGTGTATCCCTTTGATCAGGTGTCTGAGCGAGAAGGTGTCTGTCAGGAACTTGTTGTCTGCTATAACGACTTTGATTTCTATTGCGTGCTCATTTGCTATAAAAATGTGCACAACAAGTGGATGATTGATTTTCATGACCGTTATCAAAATGGTAGAGTGCTTTGGGGAAACGTGTCCTTCAAAATTGCCAAGATTTGTCTTATGTGTGGAGACACAGAGACAAGTGCCATCTAGACTCATTTCTTCTACACGCTGATGAGAGCAACCCGGGCTTCCTTCTCAGTCACTTCACATTCTATGGAATACTCTGTATGCTTTTCTTTCGTCAGTCTCTATGCTTCTCGCAGCTATACAATGGTGTCTTGTGCCTCTCTGATTTCTCTTTCTAGCCATGCCACGTTCCCTTAGCGACCTTGCGTTGTTGACGCTTCCATAGTCTTTGTCGCTAGCTGTCACCTCAACTCCATGTTTTCCTAATAGAGTTTAGCGATAGCCAGCTTTGTCTGCTTTAATTGTTGAGATGGATCTTGATCATTCGCACATGTGATATCCACTTTCCTTGTTATGCTCATGCCTTCGTGGCTCGATCCTCCAGCAGGTTCTAGCCGGATGACGCACATGAGTAGTTCTTCAGCCACCAATCTGGAACGCGGCTCTTCTGAAAAACGTGTTTCCACAAATTCCTCATTCTTCCTTGGCCTACCCCTACTCCGAGGCATTTTTTTTTGAGGAGACAAGTCTTCTACTATCTTCCCTTCCTGTGCAAATCCCTCCACTTCATCTTCCGCGTGGTTTGATCTGGTCTTATCTGCGGGTAAAGGAATAACTCCTTTCACATCTTTGGGAATGTATGATGCAGGTGAGAATGACTCCCAGTCATTTTGGGGCTTGGACCTTGCAATTATGTTGCTTTGCGTGCCTTTCCTTACGCTCTAAGAGGTCTCCATGGCACGACCATTGCATATTGTGCGCGCAGTATATGCAGCAGACGTACAAGGGGGGGGATTTTGAACAAACTAGACTGGCAAGGGAAATTGCAAATAGAGTGTGGGCCTGGTTCTACGACTGAAAAGAGTGTCGAGCATCTGAGATTTATAACGAGTCGGAAAGAAGAAGGAATCATGATGGAGGACAATGAATTCATGGAGACGAGATGTTTTGAGTCGAGTTGTAGGTTTTCCATGGCAAATCCCCGCGTGTAGGATATAGGCAATAAGGCTTGCTGGGCATGCATGATACGAACACCACGATTTTTCATTCCCTCGGTCTTCATGATGAATTGATAATAGATGATGTACTTGCTGATGCAACTTCCATTAACTACTTGACTCGACCTAGGGCACATAGAGACTGGTTTCTTAACAGGACTCGACTCTTTGGAAAAGACATACCCATACCACTTATGCAAGTTTCAACTCTGACATCCCTTCCCATCTCCAAGGGCCAACCGACCACTTGCTGACTTCGATCTCATAGTGCTACATACCTGACTTGACATGTTTGGATGCATGGGTCACAACGTGACTTAAAATCGACTCTAACTAGAAAGAAAAATGGCAGCGCTAACAATTGGATCCAATGGGGATGCTATCCTCCCCGAGAGGTAGAAAAGAACAGTAGACCAGGTGCCTGATCATTGGGCTTTATTTGACCTTCAGACACTGAGAGAAATAAATGACGGACATAAAACAAACTAAACCTATCGACGCAACTTCTAAAACTTCAGCATAAACTTAGAGCCTTCACTTTGGGCTTCCATTTTTTGCTGACCTACCGACTCAATGCAAAAAACAAAACGACTATTTACAATGAAAAATGACTTAAACGACTTTTATTTCGTTAGGTGATGCTTTAGGAAATTGTCATTTACAGGCCCCCAACCAAGGCATTCTCCATCTAATCCTTCCATAAAATAAGCATTGTCTCCATAGTTTGCGATGAGTTTGAAAGGACCCGTCCAAAGGTGGTCAAACTTTTCGTGCTTCCCTTTATCTTCATTTCTCACGTCCCATCTCAACACCAAATCTCCTACCTGAAAATATTCATGCTTGGAACATTTGTTGAAAGATTTCTTTATCCTCTCCTGATGGAGCTGCGACCGATTATACACCTGTTCCCTCACCTGTTGTGTGTGAATTAGCTGGTTTGTTCTCCTTTGCGCACCATTTGGCTCGGCATCCTATTCTTGCAACAAATTTTTGACTGGTGGTCCCAGTGAAGTAGGGAATATTGCGTCCGCGTCGTAAACGATCTGGAAAGGCGACGTTGATATGGACTTCTTGGTGGTAACCCGATCTTTCCATAGTGCGTAGATCAACTTTTTATGCCAGGCTCTCTTGTTGTCTTGCGGGATTCTTTTGATGATCCTGGACATGCTCTTATTCAAGGATTCTGCTAACTCGTTTCGTTGTGGATAGTACATCATAGAATGCCCCAGGGTTATGCTATAATCCTGACAAAATTTCTCCATCCTCTTAGACTTGAATGTGGCCGCATTATCTGTTATTATCTTAACGGGACACCCGAACCTCGACAATATGTTTTTCTCTATGAATTGGATGATGATTGCATCGGTATCTTTCTTTGTGGGTATCGCCTCTATCCATTTCTTGAAATAGTCGATGGTCGTGAGTATCCATTTGTGTTGTGTGGAGGATGGTGGATTTATCTCTCCTATGAAATATAGACCCCACTGCATGAAAGGTGCTTCGACTGAGATCGGCTTTAGTGGCAGAGGTTGCATCTTTCTTCTTCCGTCAAAAATCTGACATTCATGGCAACTAGAGACCTCTTTATACACGTTAGTGAAAATTGTAGGCCAGTAATAACCTGCCCTCGGGATTTTTTGCACGGTGGTCTTCCAATAGTGGTGTCCTCCGCAATCACCTTTGTGAAATTATTGTATGGTCTTCTTCATGTCATCTTCCAACAAACAACTCAACAATATTCCCCTGGGGTCTTTCCAGTAGAGTGAATTGTCCAGGATGCAGAAATTAACCAATTTAAGCTTGAGAAATCTCGCCTTAGTCTTACTCACGTCCGGAGGGGCCTGGAGATTCTCCAACACATAGATGATGTCTGCATACCATGGAAAATCAATGAACTATTGAGGCACCTGCGCAATTTTTTCTTCTTGAGGGAATTCCGACAGATCATCGATGAAATTCATCCCTACAGCGTCACAGTCCGACTGCGCTAATAAATTTGCAAGACCCTAACCCTTGATCAATTTTGTAGGTTTGATCTCAAGATCATATTCCAGCATGGCCGCTATCCACTTGCCTCACCTTCCTTCCGGGTCAGGTTGGGTTAGGATATCCTTTACTGAACTACTGGGTACACAAGCGATGACATGGGAGTGCAATATGTATGTCTTGAACTCTTTCAACGCTTTCACTAGGGCATAATCCTGTTTTCCCATAATGTCGTACCTCAGTGGAGCATCACGCAATGTCTAGATGAAATAGGCTATGGTTTTTTCGAAATCCTTCTCATCTTTCTGTAGCAGCACACTGACAATAGTGTGTTCTGAGGCGAATGAAAAAAGGAGGAAATATTTCGTAAAATCTAGGTTGGCTAGCAGAGGAGATTTAGTCAGCGCCACTTTGATATCTTCAAAAGACTTCTCGGCCTCTAGATTCCACTTGATCTCGTTTCCCTTCTTGAGCATGCAAGTTATGTGTTTTATGACTTCCACCAGGTTTGGGATGAATCTCCTCAAGAAGTTTACCTTTCCCAGGAAGGATTGCACCTCCTTTTTACTTCACGGGGTGTCGATATTCTAGATTCCTTCAACCCTGTTGGGGTCTATCTTAATGCCTTACTTGGAGATGATGTTCCCTAACAACTTTCCTTCTTCCACCCTAAAATGTGATTTCTTTGGATTTAGTGATATGTCGAACCTCCTGCACTTCTAGAAAACCTTCTTCAGATGCTTGAGATGTTGTTTTTCAGAGGAAGAGTACATTGTGATGTCGTCCAGATAAATCACGACGAAATTGTCCTTTTCATCAGCAAACACGATGTCCATTTCCCTCTGGAAAGTGGCTCCAGTGTTCATTAGGCTGAACGACATCTTGGCGTACATGAACGTTCCTCATGGAGTTGTGAAAGTCGTTTTCTCTGTGGTATCTGGGTGGACCATGATCTGATTATATCCTGAAAATCCATTCAACATAGACATATTTTGGGACCCCACCACCTTTTGCAGGATGTATTCCATTTTAGGAAGGGGGTAGTAATCCTTGAGAGACACTTTGTTTAAATTTCAGAATTCTACACACAGTCTTATCTCACCGCTTTTCTTTCTTACGGGTACCAAATTAGCTACCCATTTCGAGAATCTCAAAGAAACAATAATTTTGGCATCGAAAAGTTTCTTTACCTCCTTCTCGATTAGCGGCAACAACAGGGGATTTATCTGTCTCAGCTTCTGTTTGAAAGGTTTATGATCTTCCTTGAGAGGGATAACATGTTGGATCACTTTCGTGTCATATACTTTCAGGTCATCATAGCTCCATGTGAATATGTTCGAGAAATCATTCATGAGCTTTATGTAGTCCTTCTTGATCTCTGAATTGAGTGTCTTTGATAATTTTACCATCTTCGGGTTCTCCTCAGTCTCGATGTTACAATCTTCCACGTCTTCTTTGCTCGCAGTGATATTGGGGATTTTAGCCACATCGTTCTCATCAAACATCTTTTCTAGTGGCACCAACCCCTTTGGAATGATATTATTTTTTATTTGTATTATGTCCCTTCCCGCAATCTGGTTTTGGAAAGGGTCATCGTTACTGCGTGCATCTGCACTCTCATCATCGTCTTCGCAACATTCCCTGTCAATGTTTGTATTGGTGAACTCGTCGCTCATAAGGAGGAATATTTCCACCTATTTGTCGTCATCAAACACTTGCCAATGTTTGATATTATCAGGCACTATCGGCCTGTGCTTGACCTCGATTTCATATATTTTGTTTGGGAAGATGGGGATCTTAAAAACCAAGGCAGAGGTGGCCAATGCATCGACGATCTGATTTTTCTCTTTGGGGATAGAAGATAGGTCATACTCTGAAAATCCTTCGAGGAGGTCCAATGCCAAATTTTTGTACGCTCTCAGCCTAAGGTGTTTGGTCTAATATACACCCTTTACTTGATTTATGATCATCTCAAAATCTTCGCGCACTGCTATCTTTTGTGCGCCCAATTCTATCAAAACTTGTAAGCCCAAGATAAGTGTTTCATAAGGCTCGACCATGTTGTTAGTGCATTCAAACGCAAGCTTGTATGAGCACATCTTTGTAATTTCTTCAAGGGGGATGACCCATACACCGTGTCGAACTCCTTCTCTATTGACTGTGCCATCAAAACTCATGTTCCACACCCCGTTTTCCATAAGGTATTTCGGGTTGGCGCACTCTATTATTTCCTGCGTAGTTTTCTCGTCAGTTATTATGATGGTTGTCGGTCCTTACTCTTTGAAACTCAGGCCATTGTAAAATATAGAAGAACCCACCTCAGTGTCAATGGCGTATATAGGATGATTGTTTGGTTGCATCTTGTTGCTTACCATGTATTTCAACAACACTTCTCTATACAGCCTTCTGTCATGGCCAAAAACAGGGATGGTGGCATATACATATCCATCTGCAAAGTGCCCTTCAACTTCACAGCTCACGAACTTGATAGCAACATGCCAAACTTTGGGGGTATGTTCGCGATGACTATGTCCATGACCATGTTCTTTGTGGGGTTTTGAGCCAATGACACAACTATGTCTTTGATAAGGCCCAAACACTTGAATTTCCTCGAATCAAAAGAGAAAAGGTCTGTGTATGGTCTGGTGATATCCAAACCCAGTTCATCCATGATCACCTTTGGCATGAGGTTGTGCGACACGCCAAAATCCAACATGGCGTTATGCAGGGTCATGTCATGGAATTTTGGACTGACGTAGAAAGGAGGGATGTCTTCAGTATCATTTTTCTCTTCAACGCACAGACCAAAAAGGATAGCGGGGTGATCATCTTGGATATTCAAAGTATCGGGGGTCCCTCCCATTTTCATCATTTTAATTATTTTCTCCCGATACTTTCCCTTTCTAATGAGCTCGTTGAATGAGATAGAGATCTTGATTTTGGCCATCTCATGTTCAAAATTGAAAGGGGAACAGACTTTCTCTACCTCTTTTTCGCTCGCCTCCCGGCCTGTCTCCTGAGCTTTCTTGGGGACCTCTTCTTTCGACTTATCCTTCTCCGTCGCGTTGTCCAACTTTGGTCGGCTTGTGGAAGGGGTTTCCACTGGCGACTTCCTTATGTGGTTTGTTTGTTGCGACTCAGTGGGCACGTCTTTGCTCCGGAGGTTTTACTTCTTCTAGAACTGTATGATGGCGTTTTGATAGCCTTTCCTGAACTCTTATGTCTCCCAGGACAGCACATCATCTATTTCGACTATCGTATCATCATCCGTCTCCAACACAAAGTCATCGTTTTTTCTCATATATCGATCATGCTCGCTCTTTGTTAAGAAAACGCGCGGGTTTTTGTCGTCGCAACAATGGATTTGGTTGTCGAACATATGGTCGAAATCCTCGTCCGCATAGTTGTTCTGGAATGGAGGTATCGTCTATTGGTCACCTTGATCCCTTTTCTCTTTCTGTTCCCTCTGTCTGATCTGAGGGATTTGACCCCTTCTGAGGTTTTGATTCCTAGGTTGTGGGTCGTTTTGTTCTCGGGAAGCAGGTCTATTTCCCATGGATATTATCTCCATCAACTTCTCCATGGTCTTCATCATCATGTCGAATTTTTCATCTAAGGACTGCGACGTCGATGGCTATGCATCTCCCTGGGGTATATTGTCGCCTCGGTTGAACCTCAATTTTATTTTTCCTGACGCCATCTTGTTTACTTCGACTTCAACAACATTACTCATTATAACATTTAGACTTGTTGATCTTATTTCTCTCAACAACAGGATGAAATAATTGTTGAAGGAATCAACGTACCACAATTGTGCAACACCAGGGGGCGGCTTGACTTCTACAGGGATTGAGTTGTACACCTTCAGGAAACAGATTGAGAATTCCTGCACTGTCTCTTCCGGTGCTTTCCTCATATTATTGTATTGTGTTAGCAACTGCAGAGGGTTTTTCTTGTCCCCCCATTTATTTAGGAATGACGTCTCGAAAGCGGCGAAGTCCTGAATGCTCGCGGGAGGGAGGGCCTTGAACCATTTTCTTACATCTCCCGAAAGGCTCTGCGCAAACAATCTATTTTTTGCGTCTGCATAGTCCACCTCCTCTAGGTCGACGAAATCATTAAACTATTATAGGTGCCTCTGGGCGGAAACATTTCCTTCAACGTCGTAGAGCCCAATTCTCTGGCTATAATTCTGAGGCAAGTCATGTAATTGGGCCGACAGGATGAGGGGGCGAATCTGGAAGCCATAGCCCTAGGAGGATTCAGATTCTAAGGGATACTATTTGATATTAGGGCTTGGAATTTCTTTGGGTCGAAAACAGTCTCGTCCAAACTGGTTTCTGAATTTACCTAAATTGAGTTTGCTCGAAGAATTTGTCAAACTCAAGGTTCTCAATGCTCTGCACATCGTCTTTGGGTAAGGACAGGCTTTTGTCCAGGTAGTAGAACGGGTCCAACACTTGCCCTCTAGTCCTGTGCAGAATCTTCTTAGGGTCATACACAGGCTCTGTGGGGTTTGGGTCAGGATTTTCTCTGGTATAAATCATCTGTTTGGACTGGAGTCGTCAGGGTAAGGGTTTCAACCAGTACAGATGTTTGTTCCTCTATTACCCTCAGGGGTCAAACTGCTAAGTTAGTCGTTCTCCCAGGGAAAATCTATTCAATTTCATCACCGACAATGGCGCCATAATGTTAGCACTCTGTAAATCTGTTCGACTAATAAACAAACGATGAAGGTAACTTTTTCAACCAACTTTGAGACTCGAAACTATTCTTTTGGATCTGGAGAGGTCTCTCTCGGGAGGCGTGGTCTCTGCGTGGGATATGGCTTTGAAAGAAGTGGCTAGATTTAACACCTTTGATATAATGGGTTCTGGTTATATTGGTGCAAGAAAGTAAAACTTGGGCTATGGAGTCGATTTGAGGAAATGACAGAGACAAATGACTCAGTGACTGAACTTGAGAAGATAAGTCTAGGTGAGCAACAGTATTCAGTGTAAAATCGTAATGTGTGGTGGGAGAAAACAAAGGAAGTAACTTGGAGCACCACTGCGGGCTAATTCAGAGTTAGCTTTTAAATGAAAATGTTTTGTCTAAGTGGCGGGAACAAGGGGTGTTGCACGGCGAATCCATAGGTTTGAAAATTCGTTCTGAAATAGATAGAAAAAGATATGAATAAATATGACAGGAGGCATATACGCAAAGAAAGAGGCACAATACATCCAACTGCTACAACTAGAATCTTTTCATCAGGTTACAGGACCTTTCCATTAAATTTCGGTCAAAAACTCAAATTACATACAATAGCTGTTGTCTACCAAATTTACCAACCAACCTAGCTTACATCGAAAATATGATATATATAAACGAGGGCGCCGCTTGGGCTACCCTGCTTTCTAACTGCTAACCCTGAAACTAGGAAAATTGAGTAGCATGCGTTGGAGACTCTTCACATGGCCCTTTCCACGAGGATTTGATCATCGGTCAGGTCTCGATATGAAGAAAAGATGTGTCAGTGTATCCCTTTGATCAAGTGTCCGAGCGAACAGGTGTCTGTCAGGAACTTGTTGTCTTCTATAACAACTTTGATTTCTATTGCACGCTCATTTGCTGAAAAATGTGTGCAGCAAGTGGCTATTTGATTTTCACGACCGTTATCAAAATGATAGAGTGCTTTGGGGAAACGTGTCCTTCAAAACTGCCAAGATTTTTCTTATGTGTGCAGACACAGAGACGAGCGCTAGCTAGACTCGTTTATTCTACGTGTTGGTGAGAGCCACACGAGCTACCTTCTCGGTCGCTTCACATTCTCTGGAATACTCTGTATGCCTTTCTTTTGTCAGTCTCTGTGCTTCTCGCAGTTGTACAATGGTGTCTTGCGCATATCTGAGCTGTATTTTTAGCCATGCCACGTTCCGTTCGCAACCCTGCGTTGCTGACGCTTCCATAGTCTTTGTCGCTAGCTGTCACCTCAACTCCACGTTTTCCTGATAGAGTTCAATGATAGCCAGATTTTCCTGCTTTAATTGTTGATATGGATATTGATCATTCTCTCCTGTGATATCCACTTTCCTTTTTCTGCTCCTGCCTTCACAGATCGATTCTCCAACAAGTTCTAGTCGGATGGTGCGGATGAGTAGTTCTTCAGCCACCAATATGGCACGTGGCTCTTATAAAAAATGAGTTTCCACAACTTCCTTGTTCTTCCTTGGCCTGCCCCTCCTCCAAGACATTTTCTATTGAGAAGACGGGGCTTCTATTGTCTTCCCTTCCTATGAAAATCCCTCTGCTTCAGGTTCCGCGCAGTTTGATCTGGTCTTCTTTGTGGGTAAAGGAATAACTTTTTTCACGTCTTTGGGAATGTTTGTTGTAGGTGAGAACGACTCCCAGTCATTTTGGGGCTTAGACCTTGCAATTATGTTGCTCTGTGTGCCTTTCCTTACGCTTTGAGCGGTCTCCATGGTGCGACCAGTGTGTATTTTGTGCACAGTATATCCAACAAACACACAAGGGGGGGGGATTTTGAACAAACTGGACTAGCAAGGGAAATTGCACAGAGTGCGGGCCTGGTTCTATGACTAAAAAGAGTGTCGAGAATCTAAGATTTATAACGAGTCGGGAAGAAGAAGGAATCATGCTGGAGGACAGTGAATTCATGGCGACGAGATGTTTTGAGTCGATTTGCAGGTTTTCCATGTCAAATCCCTGCGTGTAGGATACAGGCGATAAGGCTTGCTGGGCATGCATGATATGAATGCCATGATTTTTCATTCCCTCGGCCTTCATGATGAACTAATAATAGTTGTTGTACTTTCTGATGCGACTTCCATTAACTACTTGACTCGACCTGGGGCACGTAGAGACTGGTTTCTTAACAGGACTCGACTCTTTGGAAAAGACATACCCGTACCACTTATGCAAGTTTTGACTCTGACATCCCTTCCTGTCTCTAAGGGCCAACCAACTACTTGCTAACTTTTATCTCACAGTGCTACGTACATGACTTCACATGTTTGACTTAAAACCGACTCTAACTGGAAAGAAAAATGGCGGCGCTAACAAGATGAAACCCACCTGCGACTGCCTCTACTCTCTCTTATCCTTGACCTGTATGATATCTAGATGGAATTCTTTCTCCACCTACCCAAGATCTTGAATCACGGTCCTTCGTTATCCAACCCTCTTTGCATCAACACTTGGTCGAAATATCTTCACCCAATCAGTTAGATATCCTCACTCTTGTGTAATAAAAAGTCCTTCTTTGCTTCTACACTCTCAAATGACTCCACACTAGCAAAATTCCTTATTTGATTCTCTGTGTAAATGTCCCACCTTGGTCTCTCACCAAAAGTATGACCTTGGTAGATCACCAAAAAGTGCCTTCTCCTTTACCCTACCCTTGCCTTTATAAGATTGAGTTATAACCTAACCCTAATATCCAAAGGGATTGATGTATGAGATTAATTCTCACCTCACTTGATATCAATGGATATGATTTACATGCTACTTACTTTTAACAATTTCCTTAAATAAAACTCAACTCACTAATAAAAACACTTTACTTTAATAATTACATTAATTAAAGTAAAGTCTCACACTTAGAAGGCTTTCGACAACTTCCACATGCTAGACACATGTCAATGTGGAAGTACCTTTCTGGTGCTACATGCATCAACACTCCCTCTTATGGAGGAAGGTACTTCTCCAACATGGATTTGGCTTTGTCTTCACTAACAGATTCACTACCATGGATCCTCTCCAATCCACTTGATTGGCTACTTCCTTTGACACGAAAGATATCCCTGCCATCTCGATTAGACCTGTCTTCAAAGACTTCCCTCTGATCATGACCTTGGAAGCCTCTTTCTCTTGAGCATCATGCATGGTCATCTCGTACCATGAATCCTCCTTGACAGACTTGGAAGGTTGCTCCTTCCCACCTGAACTTTAAGGTCGACTCCCTCTGAGAATCTCAACCCTCAGAGGTACCTTCTCCTTGTTCTTTGTCACTCTTCTTCTTGCCACTGCTCGTATATGCTATCCATTTAGCCTATACAAGTTGCTCTCTCTAACTCCTATAACAATTGTTGTGTATGAGATAGATCCTCTAGAATTGATCAATGCCTTTCCATTCTGGATCGCTCCGTCAAATCCCCTCTTGTCAATCACTGAGACTGAGAACACACTCATATTGAGTTCTGGCACCCATAGAACATCCGTAAATCTCACCACACATATTGAATCCATCTGAAATGACATTATTCCACATCCCTTCACTGCATGCTTGGTCCCCATATTAAGTTCCATGTGTATCTCTAAGTTAGATTCTGTTAAGCTCTTGAACAATTCTTTTGCTCCTATCATATGACATGTGGATCCACTATTTATCAACCATGCACAAGTTGATATGGTTTCCAAGGAAGTCTGGGAAACAAGTAAGAACTTTGTATGTTCAAATTTCTTGCAAACCTCATCCATTTGAGTCTTTTCTGACGCAACTACCTCTGGTTGCATTTTGTTTCCTCTCTTCTTCCTGTTTGGACATTGACCTACATAATGCCCAAACTTGTGACATGAAAAGAACTTGAATTTTCTCATGTCCTTCTTCTTGCCATCTTAAGAGGTAGACTCTCCATTGGCAATATTCTTGGGCTTTCCGTCATTTTCCTGACTGGAAAGAGCAAGGTTCTCATCATTCTTGTACCAACCTCCATTCAGATCTTCATCTCAAATTTATTCCAGAATGAAGTCATCCCACAACCTTGACCAATCAGGGAGTGTTTCTCGTGCCACAATTCCTTTGATGAACGATGTTCACTCCTTGGTGAATCCTTTTAGCGCCATCCTCACCAAATCTAAATCAACCATTGTCTCCCCAACTACGGCCAGTTCATCTCGAACCTTTCAAATCCGAATGAGATAACTTGTCAATGTATCTGATCCTATCATTTTTGTGTCTCTAAGCTTCTCTCTCAGCAACATCTTGCAATTATCATTATTTCTCTAAAACAAACTCTTCATAGCCTCCCACATGTCCTTGGAAATTGTCTTTCCTGATAAATGAGGGATCAAGTGATCCTTCAATCCATCTAGAATTATACATCTCACTTTCACATCCTTCTGATTATGGATGACTAGTTTTTTTGCATTAGTTGGAGGAGTTATCTAAGTATTATCAAATTTGTAGATCCCATTCTCCATCAACACCAACATGATCCTCTCCTTCCAAGGACTGTAGCTGGAAATCCCATCCAACCTATCCTCAAATCGTAACCCAGTTTCCATCCAAGATCTGATATGATAACCCTTTGCTGAAACTACCTCTATATTGTCTTGTACGACCCTGTACTTTGCCTGTCACCACTGCAGCCCGTGTATCTACGTGCCTGTCACCACTGCAACCCATGTATCTACATGCCTTCCCTTACCGATTCATGCGTATGTACGCGCTTATGATTACTTCTTCCCAATGTATCGTGCCTATATCAAAAGGGGCCTACATATGTACACATATGTTACTTTTGCGACCCACGTAAAACTTTGTAAACCTGCAAAATCCTAGTTCCACCTCATTATTATTGTTTCCCCGAAATCTATCCTTTGATTTCTTCCTACTGGTTACAGATATGACAAGATCTCCTTGTAGATTTGATAGATATTCCTTCAAATGTAATGGATATGAGATATGACTTCCTCTCAGATCATGTGCTCTAATACCATGTTGATTTTTACCCCTTAACCCAACACCTGATAGTTAATTCCAAATAAATCACTTATTGAATTAA
>ML800825.1:374307-400767 GCA_009831015.1 Picea engelmannii
AAAAAAAATACTATATAAATAAATGACGAACATCTTTCGCATCTATCTAAACTTGATCTTAAGAAGTTTTGAAGAAAAATTGTAATTCATAAAAATAAAGAAAATTATATGATTCATTTGAAGAATTGGAATTCATATCTTAGAAGTCTTTATGAATTTCCTAATGCCATGGACACCATTTCAAACTTTCCTACAAAAGATAAAGTTTTTCTATGGAAGACATAGAGTTGAGGGTTAAACAACTCACAAATGGGAAGCTAAAGACATTGAAGGTTACAAAGATGAAATTTTTAAAATCAGAGGGCTTATCTTTGTCCCTATCATACAAGAGCTGTTCAATTTAGTCGTCAAGCAAGGCTTCCCTAAACTTTGGACGTAAAGCCCCATTGTATATATTTTTAAATGAAGGGATAAAAACATTCCTTCTTATTATAGAACCACTATGATTAGCCCCATTTTATTCCATTGTACATAATTATTTTAGAGAAGAAGATTAACCTATGGTTAGAACGTTACATAAAAAGCGCATTTATGAGATATCATTGAACTTTGGACCACCTTGTTAAACTTAAGATCATTGTGGAGGAGTGTTGCAATAATAAAATCAATCTCTTGTGATGTTTCATTGACTTTAAGAAATATTTTGACACATGACCAACCTTAATTTTTTTTTGACTAGATAAGAGAATTATTTTAGCTAATATATACAAAAAAAAATCGATCAAGAATTTGTTTGGTATTGAGTTTATCAAGCTCTGTAGTTCTCAAGACCTAATAATTTTCAATGATGTAATCAAGTGGTCGAACTCTAACCAAATGATTTGTATTCATGGGTTGTTGTGGATAATGTGATATTTGATATCCTTAGATCCAACCAAATAGTAAATTTTGACTTTTTAAACGACCATAAACCCAACTCTGATCATAGGTCTTTAACCTTAACTCTAAATTTTTCCATGAACAAAAGCCCCATTGAAGAAAATTTGGATAATCAAAGGAACATTTTTTTTACGAAAGTAAAGTTGATCTTTTTCTTAAAGGATTTAAATAGTGAGTTGAATTTCCTAACTTTTAAGGACAACATTTAAGACCTTTATCATAATTTTACAACAACCCTTTTTAATTCCATTAAAAAATTATATTTTGATGTGTCATGCAAAAAGAATAATAAAACAACCAACCCTTGGTATGATAACAAATGTAAAATTGTCATGAAAACCATTAGGGATGCTTCTAATGATTCTTCGAAACTCAACAAGATAAATACATACAAATCCCTAATTGAAAAGAAAAAAAATACAATATAAATAGATGACGAGCATATTTTGCATTTATCCCCAATATGATTAGCCCCATTTTAGTCAAGTTGTACATAATTATTTTCGAGAAGAAGATTGGCCTATGGTTTGAAAGCCACATAAAAAGTGATAAAGGATGGACCAGATTTACGAGATATCAGTCAATTGTGTATCACCTTTTTACACTTAGGATCATTGTGGAGGAGTGTTGCAATAATAAAATCAATCTCATGTGATGTTTCATTGATTTTAAGATGATAGGTTGGAAGAGATAAAAGTGTCTTTCAAGTCGAGGGATGTTGCAACAAGATTGTATGAGAATATTATTTCCATGTTAAGGAACACTGCGGGATGATTAAAAGAAATTAACTGCAATATTGGAGTTAAGCAAGGTTGTCCTTTACCACCTACTATTTTTGGAATATACATTGACAAGTTAGAAAACTGTTTGAAAAAAGTAGGTTGTGTTAGCCAAATTCTCATTGATATAGTCACTTTTATTCTTATTTACACTGATGATATTGTTCTTATGGTGAGTAGTCTCCATGATCTTGATAAGAAACTAAAAATCCTCAAGGATTTTTGCTCTAATATGGGAATGATTGTTAATATTGACAAAAAAAAAGTTATGATAATTAAATCCAGTAAGATCACCTACAATACTTTCAATGACATGGAGGAAGTGCCTTCATAAAAATATCTTGACATCGATATTCATCACAAGCTCAGTTGGAATTACAACATTGAAAAAATGATAAATGGAGGGTGGAAATATTATTATGCATTTAAAAACAATTATTGATCCGGATTTATAAGCAGAACGAAATGAAACCATATATTTATAATATTAACATAGATATATAGTAAAACTTTGTTTCTATTAAATAAGAAAATGTTGAAAACTGTAAAATACAGTCTGAAAACAAGCTTGCTAGAATGGTGGTAGCTTATTTCTGATAAGAGATGTGACAGTTACGCTCATTCGCTAAAAGATTATTACAATGAGGCTATGAATACATTTTTACAATAAACATGAATGTAAAATCCCTAGACATCCAAAAACCTAACCCTAAGAGATGAAGCGTCAAAAGTCATGTGAGCCTCGTTGGGGTAAGTTAGTACATCAACTTCTCGGGGTCGTAACTTTTTCATACGATCTCCATTTAGGGTGCACAATAGATCGTTAGAAAGGTATTGAGAAGGAGTTTCATTTAGGGGGCTCAATCAAATCTTTTAGATATCATTGGGGTTTTTGATTATGAAAAAACGTCGTTTATGCCCTCAAAATATCCCTCGAACTTCAGGAACCGAAAAACTGCTAAAAATAGTAAGTTTCTAAAAAAATGTTTTGAGTCAGTTGGACAAGGTATATGGACACCCAGATCCTCCTGGATTAATTCTCCCTCATTAGGAAGCAATGGTTTCCATTGCGTTAAGTGTACCCATCAGATGAGGAAATTTCTGCTGAATTTGGGCCCGGGTGAGCCACTTGCCTTGGTGCAAATGCTTGCCTACTTTGACAACCCGATAAATATAGATCCTATGATGGCGAGTTCCCTTGACCTATGTTGTTAAGAACTAAATATCAATATAGCATAGAAAAACCTCAGAATAAGTACTCAACGCCTTGAAAAAGAGAGAAATTCAGATAATAAGCCTCTTCGAGGGGGCAACCTCCTTATGCCCACATAAATGTACAATTCCAAGATTATTCCAAATACAAATGTCTCATTGGTGTATATAGGAGACTAGGAGGTATAATTACAACTAATGGAATAAAGCCGACATAAATAAAATAACATTACTAATGTAATATGTCCCAATTAAGGGGTAATGCACCAATATTAGGGATTAACATGCCCCTCCCCTTGAGACAAGTGTTGTCTGCAATGCTTGAGTAACTCTGGATGCTTTTGTATAAAATACTCATCTTCCCAAGTGGAATCTTTGGCCGGTAGTTTCCTCAATTTAATGAGATACTCTGAAATGGATCTATTCCTCAGTTGTCGGACTCTTGTGTCAATGATGGCTTAAGGCTCCAATATGATCTTTCCTTCCTTGTCAAGTTATGGAAATATAGTTTGAACTGAGATCTTGTCGCTTATAACCTTCTTTAAGCATGAAACATGGAAAACTGGGTGTACTCATGAAGATGCAGGCAACTCCAATTTGTATGCCATAGTACCAATCTTTTGCAACACCTTATAAGGGCCATAGTACTTGGTGATAATTTATTATCCTTTTTGGCTTGCTTGAGGGACATCTGTTTGTATGGTTGTAGTCTTAAAGACACCAAATCCCCTACTTCAAAACTTCTTTCACTACAATGTCGATCTGCTTGTTGTTTCATGTGATTTTGTGCCATGGTCAGGTTGTTCTTTAAGATTTGGAGAACTTGTTGTTGATGCTCGATGTGATCTTCCACTACTTGAACCTTAGATTTTTCTTTTAGAGAAGAAGTGATGGAAGGAGGGTGTTACCCATAGAGTGCCATAAATGGTGTCATTTTTGTTGTAGTATGAAAGGAAGTGTTATACCACCATTCTGCCAAGGGTAACCATTTGAACCATTGTGTTTGTTTATCAGAGACAAAGCAACGAATGCAGCCTTCCAGACATTTGTTCACTATCTCAGTTTGTCTATCAGATTGAGGATGATAGGATGAGCTATGAGCCAATTGAGTACCCAAACAAGAAAATAATTATGTCCAAAAATGTCCAATGAAGATGGGATCTCTATCACTTACAATAATCTTTGCGCTGTCATGTAAGTTTTGAACTGTCTCCATGAATGCGATGGCAACTGTACTAACTTTGAAGGGATGAGAGAGTGCACAAAAGTATGCATACTTGATCAATCTATCAACAATCACCATGATGACAATCTTTCCTTCTGACTTCGGTAACCCTGTGATGAAATCCATGGAAACTTCCTTCCAGCGCTGACTCGGGATGGATAATGGTTGTAAAAGACCTGGGGTCTTAATTGTGTCCACCTTATTTTGTTGGAAAACCAATCATTCTGCCACAAACCTTTGAACATCAGTTTTAAGGCCATCCAAAAAAAAATCCTTCTTGACTCTATGGTAGGTTTTCAAAAATCCCAAGTGCCCTCCTACTGGAGAGGTGTGCAATTCCAATAATACCTTTTGTTTTATTTGGGAGTTCTTACATAAATATAAGCGATCTTTGTACCATAGTGAATCATTTTTCCATGTAAATGTATATGATGCACTGGAATCCTGCTGCAACCTTTGAATGAGAGTCCACACTTTTTCGTCATTCTTACATTCATCCCTTGCTTCTATTATCCAATTGGGTTGGATGATCGAGATAGCACAGAGAAAGTCCTCAACATCTTCATCATTTCTTGAGAGTGCATCTGTCACAACATTTTGTTTCCCCTTTTTATAGATAATTTCAAAATCATAACCCAATATCTTGGTTACTCATTTTTGTTGTTCTTCTGAAGATAGTCTTTGTTCTAAGAAGTATTTAAGACTATCATGATTTGTTTTTACCTTGAAGTTCCTACCTATTAGGTAAGGATGCCATTTCTTCAATGCATGTAGTATTTCTATCATTTCCTTCTCATAAATGGGTTTGTGTAAGTCCTTTCCCTTGAGTGGTCGACTTTCAAAAGCCAGGGGTCGTCCTTCTTGCATTAGGACAACACCAATTCCATTTCCCGAGACATCACATTCCATAATAAAGGTTTTTGTGAAATCTGGAGTGGTCAAGATATGAGCTTTGCACGTCACCTCTTTAAGTTGTTCAAAAGCTTTAGTTGCCTCTGGAGTCCATGAAAATGCATCATTCTTAGTTAGTCTCATTAAGGGTGTTGTTATTCTTTCATAGTGCTAAACAAACTTGTGGTAGTGACCTGTCAATCCCAAAAATACTGTAAGATTCTTCAATGTTTTGGGAATCGGCTAGCCCATCATGGCCTCAATATTGTTAGGGTTTCCCTGTGATACCTCTTAACTCAATTTCTTTTCCTTCCAATGAAAATTTCATGAAAAGTTCTTGAAAATTAAAAGCCATTGTTCCTTCAACCCAAAGTTAGAGTTTCTCCATTCTTGATTCACCTTCTTTGTGTCCTCATCATGAATTTCATGGGATGCATTTTCATTTTCAGGTTTCTTCTCTGTTACGAAATTTTTCAATACTTCCATGATCTCCTCTTTTAAACCATCCATCTTTCCCTCCAACTTAGCTTCCATCTCTTGTAGTTCATCTTTTGTTACTATCTTCTTTTGTAAATCATTTATGTCCCTACGCATTTCTTCACCTTCATCAAAAGTCCAAGTAGGATTGTCTAGAGGCTTATTTGGTGTAGAAGTTCCCTTTTTGGGTGGCATGTTGGCCAAGTATCACTTTTGAACCTTGATTTTGAGGTGGTTCTGCTAAAAAATATTTCTTCTGTTGTATCTTCCAAGTTTCAGCCCTTCTGGGTATGAAAATTTCTTTTATGTAGTTCTCTAATATTTCTTCTCTGCAATGCCACAGGTCTGATCAAAATTGGATGTGCAAAGTGGAATTTATGGTAACTTACACACAACTTGTTGATTTTTGGCCTTTCCATGAGATCTCACTTGTATAGCGTGCCCCACACAAAATAATTGATATTAAATTCTGAAACTCGTCTAAGATATTCTACAGACTGTCCACTATCCAATGAAATTAGTCCCACTCAATTTGGATACTCTAGGAAGAAGTTATGATTGTTTTACCTAGAACACCTTCTTGAGACTAGTCAATAGGACTAGTCAAATACCCTATCTTCCACAGGGTGTATTTACAAATTTAAGATGACCCGGAATTTGAAATTTTTACCAAAGATACCTTACTAATTTTTGTGAATAGCCTCTAGATTTCAGGGTCTGAAACATTACAGAAAAACATTTATAGCGAAAATTCCACAATGACTCAGTTCGGGATGATTCCAAAACCCTATCTTGTACAGGTTGTATCTCTGAAAGTATAAGGCCTTAGGAGTTGAAATTTTAACCCAACGTACCTTGATTTGTCTACTAAATATCCTCCAATCTGTTCCTTCTGAAACGTTATAGAAAAAACGTTATAGCTAAAATTCCAAGGTGTCTTAGATGTAGCAGCAAAACCCAAAGACCTTGAGCTCTGATACCATATGTTAAGAACCAAATATCAATATAGCATAGAAAAACCTCAAAAAAAGTACTCAATGCCTTGAAAAAGAGATAATTTCAGATAATAAGCCTCTTTGAGGGGGAAACCTCCTTTTACCCCACTTAAATGTTCAAGTACAAGATGATTCCAAATGAAAATGTCTCCTTGGTATATATAGAAGACTATGAAGTATAATTACAACTAATGGAATAAAACTGACATAAATAAAATAACATTACTAACGTAATATGCCCCAATTAAGGAGTAATGAGACAATATTAGGGCTTAACATGTGCATCCACGATCTGATAAATGGATGTTTGTTCCATCTAGTTAGGGTTGAGCTATGTTGGGGTCAATTGTTCTCCTATCTCTGAGGTGTCCAATAATGGTGGAAAATAAGGTCAAAGGAAGTCTACATTGAATATTAGGTGCAATCCAAGGAATGGGGGAAGTTTGAGTTCAAAATAATTGTCAACCACTGTCTTGGTGATGGTGTAGGGTCCATAACAGAGTGGACGAAGCTTTCGATGAGGCCTTGTAAGGCGTTATTTATACAAGTGCAACCAAACTTTGTCTCTCACCTGAAACTTGTGTGGCACCCAATGTTGATCATGGAGTTGCTTGTACTTGGCATTGGACATATAACAAATATATTGAACTTTTTGGAAGATGTTTTGGATCCACTCAATGAACCAGGTGGCTTTGCCAGCTTCAGTTGGAGCATGCGATGAGTCTTCCTGGGTGGCCACAAGGGGTAGTGTAACATCCATGGGACCCAATGGTTGAAATCTAAACCCCACTTGAAAGGGGTTGTGGACTATTGAGCTATGTATGTCTCTATTATAGTTGTGTTGAACATAGGGAAGACTATCATCCCAGGTGCGGGGGTGTTTGGAATTGTACATGTGCAATATGTGCACGATCATCTGGTTGACAACCTCGGTTTGGCCATCCGTCTAGGGGTGGAAGATAGTGGGCTTGGTGAGCTTGGTGTCTAATGGTGACCAAAGGATGGATCAGAATGTGATAAGGAACCGACTATATCGATATGAGATAATAGTTTGTGGGATCCCAAAGTGTATCCACATTCGTTTAAAGAAGAGCTTGGTAATGGCCTCCAATGTAATGTTTTTCTTGCAAGAGGCCAAAATCTTCATCTTGGAAAAATGATCAACAAACAAAAAAACATAGTCATTTATCCACTTGGTGGACAGAAGACCTGACATGTAGTCCATCGAGATAGATTCTAAGGGCCTTCCAAGAGTAGGCAGAGGAGTGTGTAGGCCTTGTTTCTTAATGGTCGGTTTAACAATAGCGCAGGCAGTGCAGGACTAAATATAATTATTGACATCCTGTCGAATTTTTGGCCAATAGAAATGTCGTTGCAACATTGCCACTGTCTTTTCTAATATGAAGTGTACTGCCACCCGACTATAGTGGGATTCCCAAATCAGCTTCACTTGCTCGCTTAATGGAACGAATAGATGGCCCAGATGGCATAACAACTCGTCATGAAGATGAAAATTGGTGACATTTGTGTTTTCTCCCAACATTTGGTAGGTGTTGGTGAAGTTGAGATCTGTCTCATAGAGTTGGGGCCATCTGGAGGTCTCGTCATCGTAAGAATCGAGCACTATGGTGAGTGCCACCACTAGACGTCAGTTGAGGCAATCAGAGATTCAGGTGGTACTTATTTTTTTATAATTGATGTTGAGATGGAACTGTTGCAAATACGTAGACCACTTCTGATGGTGGTCATTCTATAATTTTCCTTGTGTTTGGATGAACTACACTCTCTTATGATCATTGTGGATGATTGTCTCCTTCCCGAGAATGAAATTTCTCCGCTGGAGGTAGGCTTGCACACTGGAGTATATTTATTTGTTGTAAGTAGGGTACTTACAAACGACATATGATAGTGTCTCACTATGATAAGCCACGGGGTGGCCGTGTTGAGTGATGACTGCACCTATAGCATAGTCTGAAACATTTGTCTCGATCTCAAAAGGATGTTGCAGGTTAGGTAATGAAATCACTACGGTGGAGCACAAACGTTGCTTCAGATCATCGAACGCTTTCTATTGTGACATTACCCACACAAATATTTCCTTACCACTACCTCTGGTTATTTGGTTGGGTGCCCATGCAATATGGGAGAATCCCAACACGAACTTTCTATAGAAATTGGTAAGGACTAATAAGCTTCGAAGCTCAGTGAGTCTTCTTGGGGATGGCCAATCAATGACTTGGATATTGATTAGATCAACATGCACACCATGTGCATCAACAATGTAGCTGAGATATTGGACCCCTTCCATGTCGAATGAACATTTTTTCAAGTTGGTATATAGTTTGTGCTACCGCAGAGTGTGCATAACCTATTGAATATGATGCAAGTGTTCTACCCAAGGCTTTCTGTAGAAAAGGATGTCATCCAGATACACCACCACAAAAGAATTAGTGTAAGGCCACAAGATATCATCCATCATCCTCATGAAATTTGTTGGAGCATTTGTCAAACCAAAGGGCATGACCAACAATTCAAAAAGACATTCTTTTGACTTGAAGGCAGTTTTCCATACATTTGTCAGTTCTATTGGGACCTAATGGTATCCAGACTTCAGATCAATCTTACTAAATTATTTGTCTCATTGAGTTGATCAAGGAGATCATCAATTCGTGGGATCGGGTACTGGTTCCTGATTGTAATTTTATTTAGGGACCGGTAATCAATGCAGAGTCTCCAAGTCCAGTATTTCTTCTGCACCAACACAATTGGGCTTCCATAGGGTGATGAGTTGGGTCGGATGTGCCATTTGTAGAACAGTTCTTGGATCTGACTCTTGATCTCCTTATTTTCTAGCAGAGAGCAGTGATAGACTGACCCATTCAGTAGAGGTGCGCTGGGAGTCAGATCAATGGGATGTTTGACCTGACAGTGCAAAGGTACCCCAATAGGTGATGAGAAGATGTCTTTATATTCTTCCATGATCTTATCCACTTGCTTCTGCTACGTGGAGAGGTTGGTTGTGGAGGCCATGAATGTGGCTACAACCTTTCGATCACTCTGAGAGTGAATCACGAAGAATAAAAACTTCTCAGTCTGATAAATGACCTTCCTTCATTGCTTGGTAGATATCACAGAAACAAAACTAGGTGGGACTGCCTCGGGTATCCTGTACAATTTCTTGTTCAAAGTAATAATAATAATGCAAGACCTAGACTCATATACAACATTCAGATCAATCTTACTAAATTATTTGTCTCCTTGAGATGATCAAGGAGATCATCAATTCGTGGGATCGGGTACTGGTTCCTGATTGTAATTTTATTTAGGGTTCGATAATCAATGCAAAGTCTCCAAGTCCAGTCTTTCTTCTGCACCAGCACGTTGGGCTTCCACAGGGTGATGAGTTGGGTCAGATGTGCCCTTTCTGGAACATTTCTTGGATCCGATGCTTGATCTCCTCATTTTCTAGCAGAGAGTAGTGACAGACTGACCCATTCCGTAGAGGTGCGCTGGGAGTCAGATCGATGGGATGCTTGACCTGACAGTGCAAAGGTACCCCAATAGGTGATGAGAATATGTCTTTGTATTCTTCCATGATCTTATCCACTTGTTTCTTCTACGTGGAGAGGTTGGTCGTGGAGGCCATGAATGTGGTTGCAACCTTTCGATCACTCTGAGAGTGAATCACGAAGAACAAAAACTTCTTAGTCTGAGAAATGACCTTCCTACATTGCTTAGTAGAAATCATGGAAACAAAAATAGGTGGGACTACCTTGGGTATCCTGTACAATTTCTTGTTCAAAGTAATAATAATACTGCGAGACCTAGACTCATATACAACACATGGTATTTCCATAAATAAACTTGGACAAAAAGAACATCACAAACTTCAAGAGGAGAAACATCACACAATACCTCATCTTTGAATGGCTTCATGCCATACGACATGTGACACTGTTGGCTGACACGAAGATCACTTCCTTGATGGAGCCATCTGATGGTGTAGGGCTATGGGTGTGGCATTGTCGGCAGGGATAGTCATTTGACAACCTATGATAAGATGAGGTTCTTCTTGCTACTACTATCAATGATGAAGTGCAACGAAGTGTATTTTACTCACATCTATGAATGAAAGAGGTGCTCTCCTTCCTTTGACTCATTAGGCTCGCCAGGTTGGATCTTGGTGGTAGCAACGATAGCAATGGGTTTCGTGTCAATGATTTGTCTCCTCTTTTCTGGTTCAAACTCAAAGTCGGAACTCACACCTGATTCAGAGGTTTTTACCGCATCCACCAATGACTTCTTTGAGCAACAATTAACAATGTTATGTTAGGGGCTCTTATAAAGTCACACCACTTCCTGGTATCTTTCTTTGTCTTCCCATTATTCTTCTTTTCTTGCGTCTTGGATTGGTTGTCCTAATGTTTCCCATCTTTTCTCTATCCTTTGTTTTATGGGTTGGGGCTTCCCTTGCCCTGCTTCTATTGTGAGGGGTTCCTAAACTCAAATTTCCACAGCTTTTATTTCAGCTTCTGCTTGATTTTGACAGCATATCAATAGGTCGTGCCCAAGGATAAGATGTCCAAAACTCCATTTTTGTCTATATGTATCTATGCATACTGTCATGGTACTTGAGCACGAGGTTTCTCTCAAAATATTTGATACCCATATTGGTGCGCAAGGTATGTGAGACATTAGTGAACTTTGGCACTATTTGGTCTCTTTTCTACCACATTGTGATCCATATTGTATACAAGTCGTCATAAATTATAACAAGGTAGTATTGTTCCTTAATAGAATCCCTAAAGGAACCCCAAGTGGGTACAACTGCAAATAATGTGGATCCCTCTATTTTCTTTTTCTCACAGAAAGTCTCCCACCAATTTTTGACATGAGGATGACCTTGAGGAGCGCAAACATAATATTTTCTCTATCAGAAAAGTTGTGGACAAAAAAAAACCCTTCTAGAAGTTGTAACCATTTATCTACGATATCGAAATCTATTTGACCTTCAAATATAGGAATATCAAAGTTGATATGTACCCTGAAGTGGGTGGAACTTCCACTTGAGGTGGATGCATCACTTGTCAACGGTCGTTGAAGGATTTGTGCAAAGTTGTCCATCATCTCATTCATTTGTCGCTCAAGGTCTTCCTCGAGAAACATTTTGAAAGGATCTTTTGTTCCATCGTATTTCTTTTCACCCACCATTGATTGTTTCTTGGAAATGCGAGAACCATTTTCCTCAAGAGAAACAAGTTCAAAACCCAACTCTCTATACCCTAATTGATCTAGATGGATATTGGTGGCCACCCACCTATTCCAACTGGCTCCTCGTGTCCATTTTTGTTCAGCATGTCTTTCCGTACTGCTTTATAATTGTGAGTTCTACACTTATGGGACTGTCTGAAGCCTCACACATTATCCAGGTGGATACGGGTGGCCTCTCACCTAATCCAACTAGCCTATTTTATATGTTTTCATGTCAGCACATCTTGTTGTACTTTCAGGGATTTTTTGAGGCTGTAAACATTATTTTTTTGGCTCACCACAGTTAGACTATAGATGCAATCAAAGTCTGACAGCAGAATGTGTAGTTATTTGAAATACCTTTCCAACAACCTATCACGTGCCTAAAACAGAGGTTGTATTCAAAATTTATGACCCTAGGAAGTTGAGGTACCAAATTAGACCAACTTACCCATAGGGCCCACATGAATTTTGGCGTTTCACCTTCTAGGGTTAGGTTTTTGGATGTCTAGGATTTTGGCATTCGTGAGTAATATGAAAAGGGCCTATGGAGCCTCATTTTAATCCATTATGCTCAGACGGATGCGTGTAGCAACCACATCTCTTCTTAGAGATAGCTACCGCCATTCGAGCAAGTTTCAGTTCTGCAGTTTAACAGTTTCAGCCTATTTCATTATCTAATAGAAGATATTTTTCATTGAATATTTGTGTTATTATTCCTATCCCTATGTTTATGGTATTCAGTCTGTAATTAGTTCATTCCACTCCTAAATATGGATCAGTGGTATCATAGTGGTCTACTCTTCATTTATTTTTCTTCGTGCATGTCCCCAACAAGGTCTGGGTACAATAAGTTGGGACTCGAACCAATCGAGCCATTACCATATCGGTCACACTGAGTCTGACAACAACCCATGGGAGATGAAAAGAAAGATGATGGAGCAGGAGATCCTGTTAAAATGTTGCTTTAGGAATCCCTCGCGTGACAAAGGAACAAAATGATGGACAACTTCACGCAGATCCTTCGACGGTTGCCCATGGGAGAATCATCCTCATCAGGCAGCCATGCAACCCCCTTCAAGGTACATGTAAATTTTGATATTCCATTATTTGAAGCACTGATAGATGCGGATGTTGTAGATAAATGGTTAAATCTACTCGAAGGATATTTTTCGGTCCACAATTTTTTCGATCGGGAAAAGATCACTTTTGCACTCCTCAAGACCATTCTCCATGTTAAAGATTGGTGGGATACCTACTCTAAGAAAAGGGTCGTGGAGGAATATACAATTTTTGTGGTGGCCCCTACATGGGATTCCTTCAGGGACATCATTAAAGAACAATACTACCTTGTTGGAAGCTATGAAGACCAGTGCACCAGATGGACCACCCTACGTCAAGAAATGGACTAGACAATACCAAACTTCACCAATATTTTTCATATTGTTCGCACCAAATTGGGTATCAAATATTCTAAGCATCATCTAGTGCTTACTGTGACTTCTTGCATAGATACATTCAAATGGAAATGGATTTCCTGTACATCGCCTCATTGGGCACAACTTATAGATACAATGTCAAGATCGAGCAGAAATTTAAGCAGAAACGACAAAAGTTTGTATCTGCAAACCCCTCACAGCCAAAGTAGGGAAAAGGCACCCCCAACCCACATAGCAGAGGACCAAGTCACGATGGCCGCCCTCAGTAAAATCCATCCAAGATGCAACACAATAAGGGAAACGAGAAGACAAAGAAGGACACTGGAAAATGGTGTGAGTACCATAAAAGTCCTTGGCACAACACCGGCAAATTCCGCTACAAGCAGTCCCTTGTGGTCGAGCTGAAGGCTTCTAAGTCAGAGGTCGATTCTGATTCTGAGTCAACTCCTGAAGGAGGGAAGCATATTATCAATGTTGAATCTAGTGCCATGGTCGCTACCACCAAATTTTGGCCAAGTGAACCAAAAGAACTAGAGGAAGGGGAATGCCTCTTTCACTTGCAGATATGGGTCAAGGGGGCTTCGATTCACTTCATTGTCAACAACAATAGTCAAAAGAACTTGATTTCAATAGAGGTCTTCAAGCAGTTGAACCTACCAACGACACCGCACTTGCAACCCTACACCATTGGCTGGCTTCGTCAAGGAAGAGATCTTCGTGTCAGCCAACAATGTCGTTTGTCCTATGGCATCAAGCCTTTCAAAGATGAGGTATTGTGTGATATTTCTCCCCTTGAAGTTTGTGATGTTATTTTAGGAAAACCATATTTGTGGAAGCGTCATGTTGTGTATGCGTCTAGACCCCGCAGTGTTATTATTACTTTGGGTACACAATTGTACATGATCCCATAGGTGGCACCGCCTACTGCTATTTTTTTAATCTCTGCTAAGAAATGCAGTAAGGTCATTTCATAGGCCGGGAAGTTCATCTTCTTTGTGATTCGTGCTCACAGTAAGCAGAAGGTCGCTGTCATATCTATGGCCTATACACAACACCTCTTTGTGTAGCAGAATCAAGTGGACAGGATCGTGGACGAATACAGAGACATATTTGTCTGACCTACAGGGGTACCGACACACTGCCAATTCAAGCATCCAATTGATCTGACCCCCGACGCACCTCTACCTAATGGACCAGTCTATCGACGATCGCTGATGGAGAATGATGAAATCATGCAGCAGCTGCAAGAGATTCTTCAAAAGGGGCACATCAGACCCATATCCTCCCCTTGCAGAAGCCCGATTGTACTGGGGCAGAAGAAGGATGGGACTTAGCGACTTTGCATTGATTACATATCCTTAAACAAAATCACAGTCAAGAACCGCTATCCCATTCCCAAGATTGATGACCTTCATGACCAACTCAAGGGGGAAAATTTCTTCAGCAATATTGACCTGAAGTTTGGCTACCATCAGGTTCCCATCGAACCAACAGATGTCTAGAATACAACCTTCAAGTCTAAGGAAGGTCTCTATGAATGGTCAGTCATGCCCTTTGGCTTAACAAATGCACATACCACTTTCATGAGGTTGATGGATGATGTATTGAGACCCTTCACCAACTCCTTTGTGGTAGTATATTTGGATGACATCCTCATCTTCAACAGAACATGGGAGGAGCACATGCGACATATTCAGCAGGTTTTGAGCACTCTACGAAACCACAAGCCTTATGCCAACTTGGAAAAATGCTCTTTTGGCATGAACAGGGTCCAATACCTGGGATACATTGTTTATGAGCATGGGGTGCATGTTGATCTAGCTAAGATCCAATTCATCTGTGACTAGTCAGCCCTGACCACACTAACCGAGCTTTGGAGCTTCTTAGGACTCGCCAATTTTTACCGATGGTTCATGGTGGGATTCTCTCATATTGCTTGGGCCCTCATCTAGGTTACCAAGGGCGGTGGTAGGGCCAAGTTTGTGTGGGGGAAGGAGAAACAACGAGCATTCAAATATCTGAGACATCGTTTGTGCTCAGCTCCAGTACTCTCCTTGCCTGATCTGCAACAACCATTTGAGATTGAGACTGACGCATATGACTATGTTGTGGGCCTAGTTCTCAATTAGCACGGGCATCTGGTGGCATACCATAGTGAGACACTCTTTGATACTGTCTGTAAATACCCCACCTATGAAAAGGAAATGTATTCCATTGTAAAAGTCTGTCATCAATGTAAACATTACATTCTGGGGACAAAGACGATCATACACATTGATCATAAGCCTTTGTAGTTCATACAAACACAAGGGAAATTGCAGAATGACCGCCATCAGAAGTGGTCCACCTACATGCAGCAGTTCCATCTCAACATCAAATATAATACAGGTATCTCCAATCGCGTCACTGACTGCCTCAGTTGACATCCTATGGCTGCACTTACCACTGTGCTCCATTCATGTGGACATGAAACATCGAAGTGGCCCCAACTTTACCAACAATATCCAGACTTCACCACCACATATCAACTCTTGGGTACAGGCGCCACTGTCACTAGTTTTTACATTCAGGATGAACATTTATGCCACCTGGGCCATCTCTGTGTTCCTACAAGTGAGCATGCAAAGCTAATTTGGGAAGCCCACTACAGTCAGGTGGCAAGACATTTTGGCGTAGAGAAAACTGTGGTCATCCTTGAGAAACATTTTTATTGGCCAAAACTTTGATTGGAATTCAACAAGTATATTAGATCTTGCACTGCTTGCACCATTTCCAAGTCGGCCATCAAGAAGTTATTGATGAATGCAGCTATGTAAGACATTCTCCAGCTTACAAACCTGTGAGGTGTGGATCATTGCAGCTATGTGAAGCCTTTATCTCAGCTTAAAAACCTGAGATAAATCCCCTAAGAAGGGTTTGTGGTTCCTTCCTGGGACAGAGCTAGGAATGCAGAGATGACCTCCTCCATGAAGAGAGTGAGAATAACTCTAGATGATTATCTAGTAGGAAAAGTGATCTGATGAGTTGGGCGTGTCTGTGGTTGAGCATAAGGTGAACGTGTGAAATCCCAAAAGTGTTGGGCACATCATCATGTGAACATAAATGAATATGATGTGATAGCCTCCTCTGAGCAGCAAAGTTGACGAGAAAAATCCATATGATTCTTCTGTGTGAGGCAGTGGGAATAGAGATTTGTAGAGTGGACGTGCATGTGGATGAGCACAGGTGAATGTATGTAGATCTGGTTCTTCTATGTAATGTAGTGAGATAGAGCTATGAAATCCATATGGATGTGCCCCTAGTGGGTGTATCAGATCCTTTTCTATATTTTGTTCAAGATTCATACCTTCCTATAACCCTAATTGTTATATAAAGGGTACAGGTCGGCTCCACCTTAATGTGATTAATAGTAAATGTAATAGATAATTAATATTGTTAATATTAATAATAATAATAATAATAAATTATAAAGTGACTTAGAGAGGTCAGCCATGTTGAGCCAATAGACACCTTTATTGATTGGTCAAGTCTAATATAAGTAAGGCATGATTCCCCATTGTGGAATCATATCTTCCTTGTGTGTTTGGAAATTACAACAAATACATCTCTTGGTAAAAGGTGCACACCTCTCTTGGGCACTAGTCTTCTAGGGCTTAAGCACCCTTTTGTGTGCTAAGTCTTTCTTGTTGGTGAAGGTCTTTCTCTTGAATATTATAGCAAAGGATTTGGTTGGGTTTTATTCCCTTGTTGAGAAGGGTTTCCCAGGATACTTTTTGTGTTCTTGTGCATGGTGTTTCTTCTTGTGATCTTGGTTGTTTCACATTATTGTTTATGGTTAAGTGAAATGAAAAAATGGAACGAACTTCATGCTTAACCTAGCTTATGAAAAATCAACATGGTATCAGAGCATAGGTCTTGAAGTTCCTATTGCACAAGCATTTTCCATCTCCTTCTCTCACTCATCTGCAGAAACTGTACGACCCTCCTAGGGATTCCATAAATTTTGTACGGCTTCCTCTCCTGAGAACTTTCACCACTCAAAACTTGGACGCATGAGCTGAAAATACATAAAAGGGTATGGAATCCTTCAATGCACCTCCAACAAGTCTTAGATCAAAATTCTAGGCATTTTGAATTTTTGGCCCTAAGAGTTTCTAGGGTTTCGCCAAAATTCTCTAGAAAATCCTAAAGTACATTTATGCAAACTTCTTGAAGAAGCTCCTCAGCTTACCAGGGCTGCTATATTTATCAAGGCTTATTGTTGGCAATCATAAGCCCAACAAAACCTAAAAGTGATAGCCTAGCCTAACCGTTAGGTTTTCTAGCTTAGTTGACAAGGGTTTGTGAAGATGAGAAAAATCGTGATGGGAAACAAGCTTAGAACAAGACTCCAAAACAATGAAGACATCAACATCTCAACATTCTTAGGTATGGTTCCTATAAATGAAAATACTTGGATAATTGATAGTGGTGCCTCCAAGAACATGATCGGTATTAGAAATCATCTAACACACTTCATTGAGAAAGAGACACATCTACATGTTGTTCTTGGAGATGATTCCAGATATAATGTAAGAGGAGTTGGAACTTCCACCTTCCAACTAGATTCAAATATGCAACTTAAACTAGAGGAAGTTCTATATGTACCCAAAATGAAGAGAAACCTTGTCTCAATTTCTTCCTTGGAAGTAAAAGGTTACAAAATCACTTTCTCAGAAGGAAGAATACTTGCATGGCACAAAGACTCTCATATAATCTCTTCCAAAGTAGTTGGTGTTAGAGAAAACAACTTGTACAAGTTGACCATCAAACGAGTTCAAGCCTTACTACATGACACTATCAACTTGAGTGAGTTATGGCATAGAAGACTTGCCCACATTCATTATAGAGCTCTTCCAGATCTAGGGAAAATGGTAGCAGGTCTACCAGATATCCAGATCTAGCATAAAGATGTTTGCAAAGGTTGTGCCCTTGGAAAAAATTTAAAGGATCCTTTCCTAGCAGTGACAACAGATCCAAGGAAATCTTTGACTTGATACATTCAGATGTATGTGGGTCAATGACGGTTGCATCCTTAAATGGATATTTATACTATGTACTCTTCATAGATGATCACTTCAAGAAAACTTGGATTTACTTTCTAAATAAAAAATATGGAGTCCTTGCCAAATTTTAATAATTCAAAGCTCAGGTTGAAAACCTGAACAGAAGAAAAATCAAAGTATTAAGATTAGACAATGGAGGTGAATACACCTCAAAAGAATTTAATAGTTTTTGTATTGAAGCATGAATCAAGAGGGAGTTCACAGTTCCTTACAACCCTCAACAAAATGGGGTTGTTGAAAGGAAAAACAGAACTATCATTGAGGCAACTAAAGAAATGATACATGATCAGAGTCTACCTATGACTCTATGGGTAGAAGTATGTATGACATCAATATATGTTCAAAACCGTAGTCCTCATCAGATCCTGGAGAATATTACTCCAAAAGAAGCTTTCACCAAAGTAAAACCTGAGATCAGACACTTCAGAATATTTGGATTTCAAGTGTACCTTGATGTACCTAAAGAAAAGAGATCCAAGCTAGAACCTTCAGGAAGAAAGGGTACATTTGTAGGATACATTGAATCTTCAAAAGCATATCGAATCTACATCCCAGGTCAAAGACAAATTGAAGTAAGCAGATATGTTACCTTTGAAGAAGAAGTAGCCTTCCAAAAATCCAAAGAGGCTCAGATGGAAATTGACAGAGAAACAATACCTTCTCCCCCTTCAGCAGTTCAAAGGGAGAAAAATATCATTACAGATGAGTCAACATCTCCAGTTGATCCAGTTGCTCTAGAAGATTATGATGCCCCAAGAAACCTGCCCAAAAATGTCACATCTGGACATAAGAGACCTTGTGGAGCTTTATATCCACAAGGAGCCATCAAAGAAACAAATATACCAAAGATATTCTCAAGCTACCTTTCAACCATGTCCCACATTATTGATTCAGAGCCATCCTGACATGGAGAAGTTGCATGTGAACAAGTTTGGAAAGATGCCATGACTGAAGAATACAAATCTATATTAAAAAATGATGTATGGGATGTTGTTCCAAGACCAGAGGGAAAGTTTGTAGTGAATTCCAAATGGATTTACAAAATCAAACATGTTGTCGATGGAAGCATTGAAAAATACAAAGCAAGATTCGTGGCTAGAGGGTTTTCACAAATACAGGGAGTTGACTATGACGAGATGTTTGCACTAGTATCCATATATACCTCCATCTGATTTATCATTGCATTAGTTTCTTCCATGGGTTGGAAGCTACATTAGATGGATTTAAAGACAACTTTTCTCAATGGAGAAATTGAGGAAGAAGTTTATATTGAGTAGCCAAAAGGTTTCATTATGCACAATGAAAAATCTCATGTATACAGGTTGAAGAAAACCATATATGGCTTAAAACAAGAACCACATGTTTGGTATGAGAAAATGGATGGATTTCTGATGAGTTTGGGGTTCAACAAAAGTTCAACTGACCCAAACTTGTATTATCACATTGATGGCAATTTGTGTATGATCTTAGTCCTATATGTGGATGACCTTTTCCTCACTAGTTCAGAAAGACTCGTTGCATAATGAAAACAAGCCCTACCTGCCAAATTTGAAATGAAGGATTTGGGACTAATGCATTATTTCTTGGGAGTAGATGTATGGCAAAGAAAAGATGATATTTTCCTAAGTCAAGGAAAATATACTATGGAGATACTAAAGAAGTTCAAAATGATATATTGCAAATCCATGCCTAATCCAATGGTAATGGATTTAAAGAAAATGAGTGACAATGATTCAGAAGATGTAGACTCACATTTATGTCGACATCTTGTTGGATCTTTGATGTATTTGGTTAACACCAAACCAGACATTTTCTATGCAGTAAATGTGCTTAGCCAGTTTATGAGCCAACCAAAACAAACACACTCGATAGATGCAAAACACATATTGAGATACTTACAAGGCACAATTGGTTATGGCCTGAGATATGCAGCCAATGTAGAATTAATCTTGGAAGGTTATGCCGATGAATATTGTGAAGGAAGTGCAATAGACAGAAACAACACTTCAGGTTGTTTCTTCACCTTAGGATCAACCATGGTTTCCCAGTGTAGCAAAAAACAAAGCTCTGTAGCCTTAAGTACAATAGACGCAGAGTACATTGCACTGAGTGTGGAAGTTCGTGAAGTTGTATGGATTTGCAAAACTTTGACAGACTTGTTCGATCATGAAATGAATCCGATGACTATTCATTGTGACAACCAGAGTTGTGTAAATCTCTCCGAGAACCCAATGTTTCATGACAAATAGAAACACATTGAAATCAAGTATTACTATATCAGACATGGTGCAGAGGATGACAGTACATGTACAATATCTATCTACTCATGAACAAATTGCAGATATCTTCACTAAACCACTTTCCAGGACAAAGTTCGAGTATTTTCGTGAGAGACTTGGCCTAATGGAAAATGCCTCACTAACTGAGAGGGAGTATTGATGAATGCAGCTATGTAAGACATTCTCCGGCTTACAAACATGTGAGGTGTGGATCACTGCATATATGTGAAGAATTTCTCTCATCTTACAAACCGAAGAGAAATCCCCTAAGAAGGGTTCATGGTTCCTACCTAGAATAGAGCTAGAAACGTAGAGATGACCTCCTCCATGAAGAGAGTGAGAAGAACTCTAGATGATTATCCAGTAGGAAAATCGTTCTGATGAGTTAGACGTGCTTGTGAATGAGCACAAAGTGAACGTGTGGAATCCCAAAAGTGTTGGGCACATCATCATGTGAACAGAAATGAAGATGATGTGATACCCTCCTATGAGCAATAGAGTTGATGAGAAAACTTCAGATGATTCTCCTGTGTGAGGCAGTGGGAATAGAGATCTGTAGAGTGGATGTGAATGTGGATGAGCACAGGTGAATGTATGTAGATCTGGTTCTTTTGTGTAATTCAGTGAGCCAGAGCTATGACATCCCTATGGATGTGCCCCTAGTGGGTGTATCAGATCCATTTTTATATGTTGTTCAAGAGTAAGACCTGCCTGCAACCCTAATTGTTATATAAAGGGTACAGGTCGACCCCACCTTAATGTGATTAATAATAAATGTAAAAGATAATTAATATTGTTAATATTAATTATAATAATAATAATAATAATAATAATAATAATAATAAATTATAAAGTGACTTAGAGAGGTCGGCCCTATTGAGCCAATAGACGCCTTTGTTGATTGGTCAAGTCTAATATAAGTAAGGCATGATTCCCCATTGTGGAATCATATCTTCCTTGTGTGTTTGGAAATTACAACAAATACATCTCTTGGTAAAAGGTGCACACCTCTCTTGGGCGCTAGTCTTCTGGAGCTTAAGCACCCTCTTGTGTGCTAAGTCTTTTTTGTTGGTGAAGGTCTTTCTCTTGAATATTATAGCAAAGGATTTGGTTGGGTTTTCTTCCCTTGTTGAGAAGGGTTTCCTAGGATACTTCTTGTGTTCTTGTGCATGGTCTTTATTCTTGTGATCTTGGTTGCTGCAACATTATTATTTATGGTTAAGTGAAATGCAAAAATGGAATGAACTTCATGCTTAACCTAGCTTATGAAAAATAAACAAAAGGAAGGCTTATACACCCCTCTGCCTATTCATGACAAGTTGTTGGAGTCCATATCCATGGATTACGTGTTTGGTTTACCGTCCACCAAGCACGAAAATGACCGTGTGTTTGTGGTCCTTGATTGGTTTTCAAAGATGGCCATCCTCACAACCTGTAAGAATATTGTCACATCAGTCGATACTGCAAATATCTTCTTCGAACGAGTTTGGGTTCACTTTGGGATACCACATATCATCATCTTTGATTGAGACAACAGGTTCCTCAACACCTTTTGGTCGACTCTCTGGTCTCTGTTGGATACCAAACTTACAAAATCCACTTCTTTTCACCCCCAAAACTGATGGCCAAAACAATTTCGTCAATCAGATGATTGTGCACATCATGTGCATGTACAATTCTAAGCATCCCCATAGATGGGACGAGAGTCTCCCATGTTTCCAACATAGTTACAACAAGGCTCTCCATAGTTCCACCGGCCATAGCCCATTTTAGGTGGGTCTGGGATTCCAACCCTTGGAACCCATTGATGTTGCACTTCCTCTTACCACCGCACAGACAGACTCTTCCCTTGATCAGTTTGCGGTCTAGAAATCCACCAGATTCATTGAGCAGATTCAACACATCCGCCAACATGTCCAGGAGATTTTGCAAAAAGCCAATGCTAAGTACAAGCAGTGCCATGATAAACACAGGGTACCACACCAGTTTCAGGTTGGTGACAAAGTCTGGTTACATTTGCAGAAGGAGTGTTTCACTAGGCCCCATTGGAATCTTTGGCCACTTCGTTATGGGACTTACACTATCACCAAGGCTGTGGGTAGCAATGCTTTGGAGCTCAACACTCTAACCTTCCTTTCTGCATCCAGTATTCAATGTGGACCTCCTTCGGCCATATCTTCCACCCTTATTGGACACCTCTGAGATCGTCGAACAACTGACACCAATAGAGCTCAACCCTGACTGCATGGAAAAAGCATCCACCAATCAAATAGTGGACACACAGGTCAAGGACACTCTCCACCAACTGATCCAACTTTATCGGGTTGTCAAGGTAGGGAAACTCCTACACCAAGGCAAGTGTCTCACCCAGGGCCAAATCCAACAAAATTTTACTCACCTGATGGGGGAACTCAACGCAATGGATACCATTGCTTCCTAAGGGGGGAGGATTGATCTAGATGGATATTGGTGGCTACCCACCTATTCCAATTGGCTCCTCTTTTTTGTTTTTGTTCAACATGTCTTTATGTACTGCTTTATAATTATGAGTTATACACTTCTGGGGTTGTCTGAAGCCTCACACATTCTCTAGGTGGATACGAGTGGCCTCTTGCCTAATCCAACTATCCTATTTTATATGTTTTCATGTCATCACATATTGTTGTACTTTCAGGGATGTTTTGAGGCCCTAAACATTGTTTTTTTGGCTCACCACAGTCATATTGTAGACGGAGTCAGATTCTAACAGCGGAATGTGTATTTCTATGAAATAAATTTCCAATGAGATATCACGTGCCTAAAACGAAGGTCGTATGCAAAATTTATGACCCTAGGAAGTTGACGTACCAAATTACACCAACTTACCCATAGGGCCCACATGACTTTTCATGTTTCACCTTCTAGGGTTAGGTTTTTGGATGTCTAGGGTTTTGGAATTCAGGAGTAATATGAAAAGGGCCTATGGAGCTGTTAGAATATAATGGATGTGCTCGTTTTACCATTGAAAATATCACTATTGTCACCCAACCATAGGCTGAAGCCACCCTCCGAGCATCTTAACCTTGATAGAGAATCACTCCATAAGCAAACCCTAGGCTAGATAGCCAAACAAAGGGTAGCACACCTTTCCCCAAGGATAGTGCACCAAACAAGCGTTGATCAGATAGTCCAAACCATAACCAAGAGATATTCCAAGCCAAAACTAAAATTTGCTAGTTGTAGCAGCTGCAACGACACCTCTCCTCCAAACTTGCGCACAAACTGGGCAACTGCAATGCGCACAAGTGTTGCTTTGCAATTCTGAGAATGCCTGCCAGAATGAAGACTTGCCTCATGTATTTATATTAATTTTGGCTAATTTCCTGGGCCGACTTCTCATTTTGGGTGTCTATTTACTTAGTATATAATATTTCTTCTGGTCGACTTCTTCTCTTGTAGGCTAATAACCTAATACAAATTATCCTCTTGAGCCAACTTGTCTTCTAGGGTTATTAGCCAACTCATTAGGGTTTCTTCTTACTTCCCGAAATATTCTATTCTCGTTAGGTTTACACATGGAGGTGAATACCTCCTGCAGCTACCATAATATCAACAGGAGCCTCATTGTAATCCATTCTGCTCAGACAGATGCACGTAGCAGCCACATCTCTTCTCAGAGATAGCTACCACCATTCGAGCAAGTTTCAGTTCTGCAGGTTTACAGTTTCAGCCTATTTCATTATTTAATAGAAGATATTGTTCACTGGATATTTTTTTTATTCTTCCTATCTCTATGTTTATGGTATTCTGTCTATAATCAGTTCATTCCGCTCCTAAATCCGGATTACTGACCGCATCGGGGACATGCATTAAAGAACGATAAGGAGCATACCGCTCTGATACCACTGATCAAGATTTATGAGCGGGGAGAAATGAAACCAAAGGTTTATAATATTACCAAAGAGAAACATTGAACAATAACATGGATACAATAAAACTTGGTTTCTATTAAATAAGAAATATGTTGAAAACTATAAAATGCAGACTGAAAACAAGCTTGCTAGAATGGTGGTAGTTTATCTCTGGGAAGAGATGTGACGACTACACTCATTCACTAGAAGATTATCACAATAAGGATCTAAATAATTTTTTACAATAAACATGAATGCAAAAACCGTATAAATCCAAAAACCTAACCGTAGGAGATGAAGTGCCAAAAGTCATGTGGGCCATGTTGTGGTAAGTTAGTACATCAACTTCCCTAGGTCTTAACTTTTGCATACGATCTTTGTTTAGGGTGCACGATGGCTTATTGGAAAGGTATTGATGGGAAGATTCATTTAGGGGGCTCAATCAAAGCCTTCAACTATCATTGAGGCGCTCGATTGTGAAAAAACGTCATTTAGGCCCTCAAAAATGGCCCCGAAATTTCAGGAACTGAAAACCGCTAAAAATAACAAGTTTCCAAAAACTTGTTTTGAGCTAGTTGGACAAGGTGGGTGGCCATTGAGATCCTTATGGATCAATTGTAAATCAATGGATATTTGGGTATGGGATAAGAAAAAACTCCTTTTTAAGACTCTTGTTACTCCTATTATTTTATATGGATGTGAATTTTAGGGATGCAGTATCTCTAGAGAGTCGTGGAGAAAGATAAAGAAAATCCAAAAGAATTTTATAATCTTGAATCTCAAAATTAAAAGAAATACATACTATCCTATCATCCTCATAGAAGCAATCCTGTCCCCCATTTAGAGCACGACTATGACCATATATCTAATGCATAATAACAAGTTGAACAATATGGAGGAAAAGAGGTTTCCCAAAATTGCTTCAAAATATATCCAAAACCACCATTCGCTCAAGTGGGTATGACACAAGGATGCCTAGTCTAGGATAAACCATTGGGGAATAAAGGAAGATATCATATTAAAAATAAAGAGTTATAGTGAAAAATAAAATTAAGATACCATGAAGTAATCAAAATATAATCTAGAAGATAAAAAATATCTCTCTATTTTGACAAGTGTAAAAAAGAAAATAAACACTGCTAAAATAAAAACTAATTCTCATGAGATCCATAGTGAAATTAGGTATTGTTCAATTCCCAAAATGCCATGGGATGAAAGATTTTGTCACCTTTGTGACACTAAGAGGGTTGACTATGAAAAACATTTTTTTTCTTAAAATTCTCGACATATACCCCAATTAGATCTCAATTTCAAAAGATTTGTCATATGATCCAAAAATATTTAGATGTAAAATTAGTTCTTAAGCAAACATTAACATCCAACTAGATTCGTTAAATAAAGATCATCATGGATATTTGCAAAATAACATGTGAAAACACTTATCTATCCAAAATCTCATAAACTGATAATAACTTGCAAAAAAAAAATGTGAACATGGATAGAAATATTAATAACAAAGATCAAGGCACATTACACATGTTTATAATGGAGTTCATCCATCTTGGGATACATCTTCAGGTTCACTTCAAAATGAGAGACCTCTTTATTGATGCTAAAAAATTCTTCTCTTACAATGGCATTCGGTTTTGTTACTTAAACACAAGTGTAAATGTCAAAATTGACACCGGCTCGGAAAAACAAAACCTTTGACTGTAAACACCCTATACTTCTCTCAAAAAATACCAAAGCTCAAAATATCATGAGCATAAACTCTCCTGGCATGCAAATTGAGACAAAATTTTATCCGGATTATTTTCGGCACGAAATGAGAGCGGAGATATAATAAAGAAATGTACAATTTCTATTAATGAGCGAAATGTACAAAACAGTAGAAATACATAGTTAAAGACTCGCTATAATGGTGGAAGCTTATCTCTGAGAAGAGATGTGATGATTATGCTCATTCAAAAGAATATGGTTGTTACAATGAGGCTTCAAAGGCCTTTTTAATATAAATAAAATCCAAAATCCTAACCCCA
>ML800825.1:406164-436792 GCA_009831015.1 Picea engelmannii
CCTTTATTGATTGGTCAAGTCTAATATAAGTAAGGCATGATTCCCCATTGTGGAATCATATCTTCCTTGTGTGTTTGGAAATTACAACAAATACATCTCTTGGTAAAAGGTGCACACCTCTCTTGGGCACTAGTCTTCTAGGGCTTAAGCACCCTTTTGTGTGCTAAGTCTTTCTTGTTGGTGAAGGTCTTTCTCTTGAATATTATAGCAAAGGATTTGGTTGGGTTTTATTCCCTTGTTGAGAAGGGTTTCCCAGGATACTTTTTGTGTTCTTGTGCATGGTGTTTCTTCTTGTGATCTTGGTTGTTTCACATTATTGTTTATGGTTAAGTGAAATGAAAAAATGGAACGAACTTCATGCTTAACCTAGCTTATGAAAAATCAACATGGTATCAGAGCATAGGTCTTGAAGTTCCTATTGCACAAGCATTTTCCATCTCCTTCTCTCACTCATCTGCAGAAACTGTACGACCCTCCTAGGGATTCCATAAATTTTGTACGGCTTCCTCTCCTGAGAACTTTCACCACTCAAAACTTGGACGCATGAGCTGAAAATACATAAAAGGGTATGGAATCCTTCAATGCACCTCCAACAAGTCTTAGATCAAAATTCTAGGCATTTTGAATTTTTGGCCCTAAGAGTTTCTAGGGTTTCGCCAAAATTCTCTAGAAAATCCTAAAGTACATTTATGCAAACTTCTTGAAGAAGCTCCTCAGCTTACCAGGGCTGCTATATTTATCAAGGCTTATTGTTGGCAATCATAAGCCCAACAAAACCTAAAAGTGATAGCCTAGCCTAACCGTTAGGTTTTCTAGCTTAGTTGACAAGGGTTTGTGAAGATGAGAAAAATCGTGATGGGAAACAAGCTTAGAACAAGACTCCAAAACAATGAAGACATCAACATCTCAACATTCTTAGGTATGGTTCCTATAAATGAAAATACTTGGATAATTGATAGTGGTGCCTCCAAGAACATGATCGGTATTAGAAATCATCTAACACACTTCATTGAGAAAGAGACACATCTACATGTTGTTCTTGGAGATGATTCCAGATATAATGTAAGAGGAGTTGGAACTTCCACCTTCCAACTAGATTCAAATATGCAACTTAAACTAGAGGAAGTTCTATATGTACCCAAAATGAAGAGAAACCTTGTCTCAATTTCTTCCTTGGAAGTAAAAGGTTACAAAATCACTTTCTCAGAAGGAAGAATACTTGCATGGCACAAAGACTCTCATATAATCTCTTCCAAAGTAGTTGGTGTTAGAGAAAACAACTTGTACAAGTTGACCATCAAACGAGTTCAAGCCTTACTACATGACACTATCAACTTGAGTGAGTTATGGCATAGAAGACTTGCCCACATTCATTATAGAGCTCTTCCAGATCTAGGGAAAATGGTAGCAGGTCTACCAGATATCCAGATCTAGCATAAAGATGTTTGCAAAGGTTGTGCCCTTGGAAAAAATTTAAAGGATCCTTTCCTAGCAGTGACAACAGATCCAAGGAAATCTTTGACTTGATACATTCAGATGTATGTGGGTCAATGACGGTTGCATCCTTAAATGGATATTTATACTATGTACTCTTCATAGATGATCACTTCAAGAAAACTTGGATTTACTTTCTAAATAAAAAATATGGAGTCCTTGCCAAATTTTAATAATTCAAAGCTCAGGTTGAAAACCTGAACAGAAGAAAAATCAAAGTATTAAGATTAGACAATGGAGGTGAATACACCTCAAAAGAATTTAATAGTTTTTGTATTGAAGCATGAATCAAGAGGGAGTTCACAGTTCCTTACAACCCTCAACAAAATGGGGTTGTTGAAAGGAAAAACAGAACTATCATTGAGGCAACTAAAGAAATGATACATGATCAGAGTCTACCTATGACTCTATGGGTAGAAGTATGTATGACATCAATATATGTTCAAAACCGTAGTCCTCATCAGATCCTGGAGAATATTACTCCAAAAGAAGCTTTCACCAAAGTAAAACCTGAGATCAGACACTTCAGAATATTTGGATTTCAAGTGTACCTTGATGTACCTAAAGAAAAGAGATCCAAGCTAGAACCTTCAGGAAGAAAGGGTACATTTGTAGGATACATTGAATCTTCAAAAGCATATCGAATCTACATCCCAGGTCAAAGACAAATTGAAGTAAGCAGATATGTTACCTTTGAAGAAGAAGTAGCCTTCCAAAAATCCAAAGAGGCTCAGATGGAAATTGACAGAGAAACAATACCTTCTCCCCCTTCAGCAGTTCAAAGGGAGAAAAATATCATTACAGATGAGTCAACATCTCCAGTTGATCCAGTTGCTCTAGAAGATTATGATGCCCCAAGAAACCTGCCCAAAAATGTCACATCTGGACATAAGAGACCTTGTGGAGCTTTATATCCACAAGGAGCCATCAAAGAAACAAATATACCAAAGATATTCTCAAGCTACCTTTCAACCATGTCCCACATTATTGATTCAGAGCCATCCTGACATGGAGAAGTTGCATGTGAACAAGTTTGGAAAGATGCCATGACTGAAGAATACAAATCTATATTAAAAAATGATGTATGGGATGTTGTTCCAAGACCAGAGGGAAAGTTTGTAGTGAATTCCAAATGGATTTACAAAATCAAACATGTTGTCGATGGAAGCATTGAAAAATACAAAGCAAGATTCGTGGCTAGAGGGTTTTCACAAATACAGGGAGTTGACTATGACGAGATGTTTGCACTAGTATCCATATATACCTCCATCTGATTTATCATTGCATTAGTTTCTTCCATGGGTTGGAAGCTACATTAGATGGATTTAAAGACAACTTTTCTCAATGGAGAAATTGAGGAAGAAGTTTATATTGAGTAGCCAAAAGGTTTCATTATGCACAATGAAAAATCTCATGTATACAGGTTGAAGAAAACCATATATGGCTTAAAACAAGAACCACATGTTTGGTATGAGAAAATGGATGGATTTCTGATGAGTTTGGGGTTCAACAAAAGTTCAACTGACCCAAACTTGTATTATCACATTGATGGCAATTTGTGTATGATCTTAGTCCTATATGTGGATGACCTTTTCCTCACTAGTTCAGAAAGACTCGTTGCATAATGAAAACAAGCCCTACCTGCCAAATTTGAAATGAAGGATTTGGGACTAATGCATTATTTCTTGGGAGTAGATGTATGGCAAAGAAAAGATGATATTTTCCTAAGTCAAGGAAAATATACTATGGAGATACTAAAGAAGTTCAAAATGATATATTGCAAATCCATGCCTAATCCAATGGTAATGGATTTAAAGAAAATGAGTGACAATGATTCAGAAGATGTAGACTCACATTTATGTCGACATCTTGTTGGATCTTTGATGTATTTGGTTAACACCAAACCAGACATTTTCTATGCAGTAAATGTGCTTAGCCAGTTTATGAGCCAACCAAAACAAACACACTCGATAGATGCAAAACACATATTGAGATACTTACAAGGCACAATTGGTTATGGCCTGAGATATGCAGCCAATGTAGAATTAATCTTGGAAGGTTATGCCGATGAATATTGTGAAGGAAGTGCAATAGACAGAAACAACACTTCAGGTTGTTTCTTCACCTTAGGATCAACCATGGTTTCCCAGTGTAGCAAAAAACAAAGCTCTGTAGCCTTAAGTACAATAGACGCAGAGTACATTGCACTGAGTGTGGAAGTTCGTGAAGTTGTATGGATTTGCAAAACTTTGACAGACTTGTTCGATCATGAAATGAATCCGATGACTATTCATTGTGACAACCAGAGTTGTGTAAATCTCTCCGAGAACCCAATGTTTCATGACAAATAGAAACACATTGAAATCAAGTATTACTATATCAGACATGGTGCAGAGGATGACAGTACATGTACAATATCTATCTACTCATGAACAAATTGCAGATATCTTCACTAAACCACTTTCCAGGACAAAGTTCGAGTATTTTCGTGAGAGACTTGGCCTAATGGAAAATGCCTCACTAACTGAGAGGGAGTATTGATGAATGCAGCTATGTAAGACATTCTCCGGCTTACAAACATGTGAGGTGTGGATCACTGCATATATGTGAAGAATTTCTCTCATCTTACAAACCGAAGAGAAATCCCCTAAGAAGGGTTCATGGTTCCTACCTAGAATAGAGCTAGAAACGTAGAGATGACCTCCTCCATGAAGAGAGTGAGAAGAACTCTAGATGATTATCCAGTAGGAAAATCGTTCTGATGAGTTAGACGTGCTTGTGAATGAGCACAAAGTGAACGTGTGGAATCCCAAAAGTGTTGGGCACATCATCATGTGAACAGAAATGAAGATGATGTGATACCCTCCTATGAGCAATAGAGTTGATGAGAAAACTTCAGATGATTCTCCTGTGTGAGGCAGTGGGAATAGAGATCTGTAGAGTGGATGTGAATGTGGATGAGCACAGGTGAATGTATGTAGATCTGGTTCTTTTGTGTAATTCAGTGAGCCAGAGCTATGACATCCCTATGGATGTGCCCCTAGTGGGTGTATCAGATCCATTTTTATATGTTGTTCAAGAGTAAGACCTGCCTGCAACCCTAATTGTTATATAAAGGGTACAGGTCGACCCCACCTTAATGTGATTAATAATAAATGTAAAAGATAATTAATATTGTTAATATTAATTATAATAATAATAATAATAATAATAATAATAATAATAAATTATAAAGTGACTTAGAGAGGTCGGCCCTATTGAGCCAATAGACGCCTTTGTTGATTGGTCAAGTCTAATATAAGTAAGGCATGATTCCCCATTGTGGAATCATATCTTCCTTGTGTGTTTGGAAATTACAACAAATACATCTCTTGGTAAAAGGTGCACACCTCTCTTGGGCGCTAGTCTTCTGGAGCTTAAGCACCCTCTTGTGTGCTAAGTCTTTTTTGTTGGTGAAGGTCTTTCTCTTGAATATTATAGCAAAGGATTTGGTTGGGTTTTCTTCCCTTGTTGAGAAGGGTTTCCTAGGATACTTCTTGTGTTCTTGTGCATGGTCTTTATTCTTGTGATCTTGGTTGCTGCAACATTATTATTTATGGTTAAGTGAAATGCAAAAATGGAATGAACTTCATGCTTAACCTAGCTTATGAAAAATAAACAAAAGGAAGGCTTATACACCCCTCTGCCTATTCATGACAAGTTGTTGGAGTCCATATCCATGGATTACGTGTTTGGTTTACCGTCCACCAAGCACGAAAATGACCGTGTGTTTGTGGTCCTTGATTGGTTTTCAAAGATGGCCATCCTCACAACCTGTAAGAATATTGTCACATCAGTCGATACTGCAAATATCTTCTTCGAACGAGTTTGGGTTCACTTTGGGATACCACATATCATCATCTTTGATTGAGACAACAGGTTCCTCAACACCTTTTGGTCGACTCTCTGGTCTCTGTTGGATACCAAACTTACAAAATCCACTTCTTTTCACCCCCAAAACTGATGGCCAAAACAATTTCGTCAATCAGATGATTGTGCACATCATGTGCATGTACAATTCTAAGCATCCCCATAGATGGGACGAGAGTCTCCCATGTTTCCAACATAGTTACAACAAGGCTCTCCATAGTTCCACCGGCCATAGCCCATTTTAGGTGGGTCTGGGATTCCAACCCTTGGAACCCATTGATGTTGCACTTCCTCTTACCACCGCACAGACAGACTCTTCCCTTGATCAGTTTGCGGTCTAGAAATCCACCAGATTCATTGAGCAGATTCAACACATCCGCCAACATGTCCAGGAGATTTTGCAAAAAGCCAATGCTAAGTACAAGCAGTGCCATGATAAACACAGGGTACCACACCAGTTTCAGGTTGGTGACAAAGTCTGGTTACATTTGCAGAAGGAGTGTTTCACTAGGCCCCATTGGAATCTTTGGCCACTTCGTTATGGGACTTACACTATCACCAAGGCTGTGGGTAGCAATGCTTTGGAGCTCAACACTCTAACCTTCCTTTCTGCATCCAGTATTCAATGTGGACCTCCTTCGGCCATATCTTCCACCCTTATTGGACACCTCTGAGATCGTCGAACAACTGACACCAATAGAGCTCAACCCTGACTGCATGGAAAAAGCATCCACCAATCAAATAGTGGACACACAGGTCAAGGACACTCTCCACCAACTGATCCAACTTTATCGGGTTGTCAAGGTAGGGAAACTCCTACACCAAGGCAAGTGTCTCACCCAGGGCCAAATCCAACAAAATTTTACTCACCTGATGGGGGAACTCAACGCAATGGATACCATTGCTTCCTAAGGGGGGAGGATTGATCTAGATGGATATTGGTGGCTACCCACCTATTCCAATTGGCTCCTCTTTTTTGTTTTTGTTCAACATGTCTTTATGTACTGCTTTATAATTATGAGTTATACACTTCTGGGGTTGTCTGAAGCCTCACACATTCTCTAGGTGGATACGAGTGGCCTCTTGCCTAATCCAACTATCCTATTTTATATGTTTTCATGTCATCACATATTGTTGTACTTTCAGGGATGTTTTGAGGCCCTAAACATTGTTTTTTTGGCTCACCACAGTCATATTGTAGACGGAGTCAGATTCTAACAGCGGAATGTGTATTTCTATGAAATAAATTTCCAATGAGATATCACGTGCCTAAAACGAAGGTCGTATGCAAAATTTATGACCCTAGGAAGTTGACGTACCAAATTACACCAACTTACCCATAGGGCCCACATGACTTTTCATGTTTCACCTTCTAGGGTTAGGTTTTTGGATGTCTAGGGTTTTGGAATTCAGGAGTAATATGAAAAGGGCCTATGGAGCTGTTAGAATATAATGGATGTGCTCGTTTTACCATTGAAAATATCACTATTGTCACCCAACCATAGGCTGAAGCCACCCTCCGAGCATCTTAACCTTGATAGAGAATCACTCCATAAGCAAACCCTAGGCTAGATAGCCAAACAAAGGGTAGCACACCTTTCCCCAAGGATAGTGCACCAAACAAGCGTTGATCAGATAGTCCAAACCATAACCAAGAGATATTCCAAGCCAAAACTAAAATTTGCTAGTTGTAGCAGCTGCAACGACACCTCTCCTCCAAACTTGCGCACAAACTGGGCAACTGCAATGCGCACAAGTGTTGCTTTGCAATTCTGAGAATGCCTGCCAGAATGAAGACTTGCCTCATGTATTTATATTAATTTTGGCTAATTTCCTGGGCCGACTTCTCATTTTGGGTGTCTATTTACTTAGTATATAATATTTCTTCTGGTCGACTTCTTCTCTTGTAGGCTAATAACCTAATACAAATTATCCTCTTGAGCCAACTTGTCTTCTAGGGTTATTAGCCAACTCATTAGGGTTTCTTCTTACTTCCCGAAATATTCTATTCTCGTTAGGTTTACACATGGAGGTGAATACCTCCTGCAGCTACCATAATATCAACAGGAGCCTCATTGTAATCCATTCTGCTCAGACAGATGCACGTAGCAGCCACATCTCTTCTCAGAGATAGCTACCACCATTCGAGCAAGTTTCAGTTCTGCAGGTTTACAGTTTCAGCCTATTTCATTATTTAATAGAAGATATTGTTCACTGGATATTTTTTTTATTCTTCCTATCTCTATGTTTATGGTATTCTGTCTATAATCAGTTCATTCCGCTCCTAAATCCGGATTACTGACCGCATCGGGGACATGCATTAAAGAACGATAAGGAGCATACCGCTCTGATACCACTGATCAAGATTTATGAGCGGGGAGAAATGAAACCAAAGGTTTATAATATTACCAAAGAGAAACATTGAACAATAACATGGATACAATAAAACTTGGTTTCTATTAAATAAGAAATATGTTGAAAACTATAAAATGCAGACTGAAAACAAGCTTGCTAGAATGGTGGTAGTTTATCTCTGGGAAGAGATGTGACGACTACACTCATTCACTAGAAGATTATCACAATAAGGATCTAAATAATTTTTTACAATAAACATGAATGCAAAAACCGTATAAATCCAAAAACCTAACCGTAGGAGATGAAGTGCCAAAAGTCATGTGGGCCATGTTGTGGTAAGTTAGTACATCAACTTCCCTAGGTCTTAACTTTTGCATACGATCTTTGTTTAGGGTGCACGATGGCTTATTGGAAAGGTATTGATGGGAAGATTCATTTAGGGGGCTCAATCAAAGCCTTCAACTATCATTGAGGCGCTCGATTGTGAAAAAACGTCATTTAGGCCCTCAAAAATGGCCCCGAAATTTCAGGAACTGAAAACCGCTAAAAATAACAAGTTTCCAAAAACTTGTTTTGAGCTAGTTGGACAAGGTGGGTGGCCATTGAGATCCTTATGGATCAATTGTAAATCAATGGATATTTGGGTATGGGATAAGAAAAAACTCCTTTTTAAGACTCTTGTTACTCCTATTATTTTATATGGATGTGAATTTTAGGGATGCAGTATCTCTAGAGAGTCGTGGAGAAAGATAAAGAAAATCCAAAAGAATTTTATAATCTTGAATCTCAAAATTAAAAGAAATACATACTATCCTATCATCCTCATAGAAGCAATCCTGTCCCCCATTTAGAGCACGACTATGACCATATATCTAATGCATAATAACAAGTTGAACAATATGGAGGAAAAGAGGTTTCCCAAAATTGCTTCAAAATATATCCAAAACCACCATTCGCTCAAGTGGGTATGACACAAGGATGCCTAGTCTAGGATAAACCATTGGGGAATAAAGGAAGATATCATATTAAAAATAAAGAGTTATAGTGAAAAATAAAATTAAGATACCATGAAGTAATCAAAATATAATCTAGAAGATAAAAAATATCTCTCTATTTTGACAAGTGTAAAAAAGAAAATAAACACTGCTAAAATAAAAACTAATTCTCATGAGATCCATAGTGAAATTAGGTATTGTTCAATTCCCAAAATGCCATGGGATGAAAGATTTTGTCACCTTTGTGACACTAAGAGGGTTGACTATGAAAAACATTTTTTTTCTTAAAATTCTCGACATATACCCCAATTAGATCTCAATTTCAAAAGATTTGTCATATGATCCAAAAATATTTAGATGTAAAATTAGTTCTTAAGCAAACATTAACATCCAACTAGATTCGTTAAATAAAGATCATCATGGATATTTGCAAAATAACATGTGAAAACACTTATCTATCCAAAATCTCATAAACTGATAATAACTTGCAAAAAAAAAATGTGAACATGGATAGAAATATTAATAACAAAGATCAAGGCACATTACACATGTTTATAATGGAGTTCATCCATCTTGGGATACATCTTCAGGTTCACTTCAAAATGAGAGACCTCTTTATTGATGCTAAAAAATTCTTCTCTTACAATGGCATTCGGTTTTGTTACTTAAACACAAGTGTAAATGTCAAAATTGACACCGGCTCGGAAAAACAAAACCTTTGACTGTAAACACCCTATACTTCTCTCAAAAAATACCAAAGCTCAAAATATCATGAGCATAAACTCTCCTGGCATGCAAATTGAGACAAAATTTTATCCGGATTATTTTCGGCACGAAATGAGAGCGGAGATATAATAAAGAAATGTACAATTTCTATTAATGAGCGAAATGTACAAAACAGTAGAAATACATAGTTAAAGACTCGCTATAATGGTGGAAGCTTATCTCTGAGAAGAGATGTGATGATTATGCTCATTCAAAAGAATATGGTTGTTACAATGAGGCTTCAAAGGCCTTTTTAATATAAATAAAATCCAAAATCCTAACCCCAAAAGATGAAAAATCAACAGTTTTGTCGACCCCATTTTGGGTAGTTTGGTGTATCAGCTTCCAATGGGTGTAACTTTGACATACGATCTTTTTTGGGGGCACATAATATTTTGTTAGAAAGGTATCGATGCAGATATTTCCTTAGGAATCAATGGTATCCATTGTGTTGGGTTCCCAAGGGAGAGGGGGGAGTGTTTGTTGGATCTAAATCTTGGTGAGTTGCTTGCCTTGTTGGAGAAGTTGTGTTGCTTAGCTTGTTGAAGACTATCACGAACCTATTGCTAGCGCAGTTGAATCTGTTCAACCAACCTATTGTATATTAGCTTGACCGGTAGTGTGTAGGTACCATTGGAGGTGAAGAAACATTATCTTCTTTCTCTTCTGCAATCTTCTTATGTTGGAAATAAAGGTCTTGGTCCAAGGCTGCAGTGGTTACAGTGTCCTTTTGTTCACCTTTTGAATAGATTGTGAAGAGGTTGAATTTTGCAGTATGACAAATTACCTTGTTGAATTCTTTTGGTGGGACACTAGTGATCACTACCTCTAGTATCTTGTAGAGATGACCGCCCAGAGTAACAATGACACTATGGGATCGAGGCTTATAAATAGCATGTCATTTCCACATATATGATTGGCCCAAAAGAACATCACAAACATCCAATGGGGAAACATTACTAATACCTCATCCTTGAAGGGATGGATGTCATATGACAATCGACACTACTAGATGACACAAATATATCTTCCCCGACGAAGTCACCCGATGTTGTATGGTTGTGGGTGTGGTTTTGTCGACAATCCCAACTATTTGACGACCTCTGCTAAATGGCCCCAAAAGTTTAGAACCTGAAAAATTGCTAAAAATAGTAAGTTGCCAAAAAAAAAATTTTGATCCAGTTGGAATATGTGGGTGGCCACTAATATCCACCCGAATCAATCATCTCGCCTTAGTAAGCAATGGTATCCATTGTGTTGAGCTCTCGGGGGAGAGGGGGAAGCGTTTGATGAATCTAGATCTTGTTGAGCTACTTGCCTTGCTAGAGAATTTGCACTGATTAGCTTGTTGAATATTATCACAAACATGTTGCTGGTGGGGTTGAATATGTTCAACCAACTTGTTGTATCTTGGCTTGACTAGTCAGTGTGTAGGTACCATTATAGGTTAAGAAACAATATTGTATTTCTCTTCTACAATATGATTTTGCTAGAAAGAAAGGTATTGGGTCAAGGCTGCAACGTCTTTCTGTTCACCTTTTGAACAGATTGTGAAGAGGCTTAATTTTACAGTATGAGAGATTACCTTGCGGCACTGTTTTGGTGGGACAATGCTTAGAACTACCTATGGTATCTTGTAGAGATGACCCGCCAAAGTAACAATGAAACTACGGGGTTGAGATTCATGAATAGCATGATGCTTCCACATATATGGCTAACCCAAAATAACATCGCAGACATCCAAAGGGGCAACATCACATAATACCTCATCCTTGAAGGGATGGATGTTGTATGACAATCGACACTGTTGGCTGACACAAAGATCGTGTCCCTAGAAAAGCCACCTGATTTTGTATGGTTGTGGGGGTGGTGTTGTCGAAAATCCCAACTGTTTGATGACCTTTGCTGAGATGAGGTTCTTATAGATTTCGCTATCAAAAATAACATGCAGCGGGGTCCCCTTTACCCACATCCGTGAATGAAAAATATGCTCCCCCTTTTCAGGATCTGTTGGTTCTTCTGGTTGAATTGTTGTAGTCACGAAAATAGCAGTGGGATCTGCGTCGATGATATGTCTTCTCCCATTATTTTTTGAATCAGGGTTCGACTCATTTTCTTTGATCTCGTCCACCAATGATTGTTTTGAGCGAAATTCATCAATTTTGTGCCAGGGGATTTTGTCGAAATCACACCACTTTCCAATGTCCTTCTTTGTCTTTCTGTTACCCTTTTTTTCATGTGGCTTGGACTGGTTTTTTGGAGGTTGGTTGTTAGAGCCATCTTTACCATACTTTGATTGTTGCAGATTTGCAGACCCGAACTCCAATTTTTTGAGGTGCCTAAATTTATGCTCGATTTTGACAACATATTGATAGGCAACTCCCAGTGATGAGATGTCCAGGAAACCCATTTCGGTTTGGATGTACCTATGCAAAGCCCCACAGTATTTCAGAACTAGATGTCACTCAGAGTCTTTGATACCCAGTTTGGTGCACAAGGTATGGAAATTATTTGTGAACTCCAACACTGTTTGGCCCCTCTCTTGTCGTAGTGTGGTACATCTCATGTATTGGTCGTCATAGTTACCAACAGGGTAATATTTTTCCTTGACAACATCCACAAACAATCCCAAGTGAGCTTAGCCCCATATATTCCAAACTCCTCCATGGAACTTTTCTCCTAGTAAGTTTCCCACCAATGTTTGACATGGGGGAGAGCCTTAAGGAGTGCGAAAGTGATATTTTCCCTGTCGAAAAAATTATGAACAGAGAAATAATATTCTAGCAAATTTAACCATTTTTCTAGGGCATCTGCTTCGATCTGACCTTCAAATACGGGAATATAAAAATTAATTTGTACCTTGAAATGAGAGGTGCCTCCAAAGTGGTCACTTGATGAATACATGTTTTTTTTTACCGGCAGCCGTTGAAGGATGTGGGAAAAAATCTCCATAATTTCATCCCTTTGTCACGTGAGAGATTGATCAAGCAACATATTAATAGAATTTTTTGCTCTGTCATATTTATTTTCTTCTACCATAGATGGTTTCTTTGGCGTGCAATAGAAATTTTCCTAAAGAGATACAAGCTCAGGACTTAACTTGCTATACTCATACCTCGTCGATGACATGCACTAAAAAATGATCAAGAGCAACCTGCTCTGATACCACTGATCTAGATTATTTTTGGCACAAAAAGAGAGAAGAGATATCATAAACAAATGTACAAAGATATATCATATATCCAATAATATAAGAGATATATTTCAGAGATATGACCATGAACACATAGATACAATAATGCACAATTTTTATTAATGAGCGAAATTTAAAAAACTATAGAAATACATAGTTAAAGATTCGCTAGAATGGTGAAAGCCTATCTCTGAGAAGAGATGTGACGGATACACTCATTCACAAGAATATGGTTGTTACAATGAGGCTCCAAAGAATTTTTTAACATAAAGAAAATCCAAAACCCTAACCCCAGAAGATGAAAAGTCAACAGTTTTGTGGACCCCGTGTTGGGTAGTTTGTTGTATCAACTTCTCGGGGGCGTAACTTTGGCATACAATCTCTGTTTTGGGAGAACGATAACTTGTTGGAAAGGTATCGACGAGGATATTCATTTCATGGGATCAATCAAAGCCCTTTGCCATCATATTGGTGACTGATCATGAAAAAACATCGTTTAGGCCTCAAAATTGCCTAGAAGTTTGGGACCTGAAAAGTGCTAAAAATAATAAGTTGCTAAGAAATTGTTTTGAGCCAGTTGGAATTGGTGGGTAGCCACCGATATCCACCTGGATCAAACTCTCTCTTGGCATGAAAATACATGTCAAAATGAATCCATTATGGGTTCTTAGCATGAAATCTTGTGTTTTTGCAATGGCATGAGTGCTTGGCTTATATAGAAGGAGGTCAGGTTCGAATCTTGTGCTCTTCGGGATTTTTAACCATCTGATTGATTCACGTAAAATACCAATTAATTCATTTCTATAACAAGAATATTTTTTTTTCACAGCAGTCATTCTCTAGTAGTAGTTCCTTGGCATATATGGGAGGATGTCATGGGTTCAAACCTGCAGACCTCCCTCTTTAAGCTTATAGTTACTACAACGTTTTAAATATAATAAAGCATGATAGGTTTTACAAGTGTCACATAGCTCGGTTAGTTTGAGTGTGTGGTTTAATTCATTGATATAGTCCTCCGATGTCACGGGTTCAAACCCCCACGAGCCCAAAAAAACTTTTATACCCCTTATCCAACATTGGCCAATTGGAGGATGTCATGTGGTAGCCTCTAATTGTTCCACATCACTGCCACCATACACCTAGTTAGCTTCTCTATTAGCATGCCACGTGTCATTCATACTACCATGTCATCTCCTTCCATGTCATCACCCTTCCACGTCACCCCTTTCGTACCACCACATGTCATCCTTTTAGTAATGTCCCATGGAATCTGTACAGTCCACGTGTCGTGCCTGTACAGTCCAAATGTCCCCTCTTGGTGGTGTCACGTGTCCATATGTGATGTTACCACATCATATGATCATCCCTATCCACACTTCCATGTAGCAGTGTAGTATTCCAGATATAAAATAGTATGCAAAACATAAATAGTTTAGCTAGAAATGACATAACAACAATGATATAACTAGAACAATACCAGAATAACACCATAAAGAACACCTTGATTAATGATAGTAATGTTCACTTTCCTCTTCGAGGGGGAAACCTCCAACAAAGAAGATATCTATTACAATAATATCCAAGACAAAACTTCTCATACCCTCTACTCCTATTTATATTAAATCTATCTATCCAAAAGAACAATCTAGAGGAAGATCCTTCTAGAAGCGGAAGCTTCTATTAGGTCTTCCTACATTTGACTTATTCTTCCTTATTGCTAGACCTTATTAATATTGGCCTTTATTACATGGAAATATATTATTTTACCTATGTAAGGGGTTAGGGAGGTTAGGTCCCTAACATGTCCTCCCCCTTAAAAGAAGCCTTGTCCTCAAGGCTTGAGATGAGGAAATCACTGCAGAATGGTAGTTGGTTCCCAAGTGGCATCTACTGGAGTTGTATCTTTCCACTGGAATAACACTTCCTTGATGGTGCACTAACGCAGATGACGCTCACATTGATCCAAAACTGCTTGTGGATACAACCAGATGGAGCATTATTCATCCAAATCAGGAAGGCTAGTTTGAGTTTGACACTTAGTTCCAATCACCTTCTTTAAGCATGAGACATGAAAAACAGGATGGAGCTTAGAAAGATTGGGCAAAGCTACTTGATAGGCCACATGTCCCACACTCTTGAGAATGGTATAAGGACCATAAAATTTGGGCACCAGTTTCTTACAATGGTCATCCTTGAGGGAAGTTTTCTTCTAAGGTTGTAGTTTAAGAAACACCTGGTCTCCTTAAGGAAATTGACGTTCAGAGAAACCTTGATCTGCTTGTTGCTTCATGTGATTCTAGTCCATGACCAGATTCTCTTTGATGGTACAGAGAATAGCCACTCGAATGTAAGTGTTTGTTCAACCGTATGGACCTTCGAGACCCTTGGAAGATATGGGAGAATTAAAGGTGGATTTTCTCCATATACCGCTTCAAAAGGAGTCATGCGGGTAGTTGTATGGTAAGAAGTGTTGTACCACCATTCAGCTAGTGGTAACCATTGAGCCCACTGATTTTTCCTTTCCAATGAAAAACACCTCAAACATGTTTCCAAACACTTGTTGATGACTTCAATTTGACCATCAGTTTGGGGATGATAAGTTGTGTTGACATGCAATTGAGTGCCCTGTAGCTTGAATAGTTCTTGCCAAAAATTGCTGGTGAAACTAGAGTCTCTATTAGACTCAATAGAATGAGGCATGCCATGAAGCTAGATTACCTGATCCATAAAATGTTGAGCCGCAGTGGAGGTGGTAAATGGGTGTTGAAGAGCACATAAATGATAATACTTGGAAAGACGATCAATGACCACCATGATGGCTGATTTATTGTCTGATTTAGGTAATCCCACAGTAAAATCCATAGAAATATCCCTCCAAATAGTAGGTGGAATCAGAAGAGGTTTTAGTGTTCCAGGAGCTTTGACTGTTTCACCTTTGTTGCGTTGACAAACATCACATTCAACCACAAAATTGTGAACTTCATGTTTCATACCATACCAGAAAAATGAATGTTTGTCCTGGTCATAGATTTTGGTAAACCCTGAGTGTCCATTTGTGGGTGTAGCATGAAGCTCAAAAAGTACTGTGGATTTAAGTTGTGATTGTTTACTTAAATACAAACGACCTTTGTAGCGAATCTCATCATTGTGCCAATAGTACCCTGGGGAAACTGGAGAATTGGCCTGCAATTGTTTGATCAGATGAAATTTTTTTGGATCTTGTAGCCATTCCTGACAAACATCTTGGATCCAATCTAGTACAATGAAGAAGAGGGAAAAAATGGACCCTTCATATTCATATTTTCTTGAAAGTGCATACAACCACATTGTCTTCTCATTTCTTGTAAATGATCTTACAATCATATCCAAATATATTAGTCACCCATTTTTGTTGCTCCTAGGAGGAAGAAAATTGTTCCAGAAAATACTTGAGGCTTTGATGATATGTCTTAATTTGGAAGAATTTCCCCAATAGATAAGGGCACCAAAGATCCATTGCATGCAGAATAGCCAACATTTCCTTTTCATATATTGTTTTTCCCAAATTTCTCTCTGATAATTGTTTATTGGTAAAATCCAAAGTCCGACCATCTTTCACAAGGACTGCTCCAATTCATCTCTCGAAGGCATCACATTCCAGGAAAAAGGTCTTTATGAAATCAAGAAGGGCCAGGATTGGAGTGGTGCACATGGAAGCCTTTAAGGTTTGAAAGGCCTGATTAGTTGTAGGAGTCCAAGTGAAAGAATTATTTTTAAGGAGAGCAGTGAGAGGTGTCGTAATTTTTCCATAATTATTAACCAACTTGTGATAATAGCCTATTAAACCCAGAAATTCATGCAAGATTTTGAGAGTCTTTGGGTGAGGCCAATCCTTCATAGCTTCAATCTTTTTAGGATCCACTCTGACACCTGCCTTTCCAACAATATGACCCAAGTACTCGACTTTCGAGGCTCCAAAAACACATTTAGATTGTTTGAGGAAAAGTTGGTGCTAAGAGAGAAGATGTAGAACTTGATCCACATGAGCAAGATGGGATTTCAAGGTTTTACTATATATGAGGATATCATCAAAGAAAACTAATACAAAATGATGGAGAAAAGGACAAAAGACATGATTCATGAAGCTTTGGAAAGTGGAGGTAGCATTACACAAGCCAGAGGGCATGACCAAAAACTCATAGTGGCCCTCATGAGTTTGAAATGCAGTCTTAGGAATGTCTGCCTCGTTCATACATATCTGGTGGTATCCAGAATGAAGATAAAGTTTAGTAAAGAAATGTGCACCACTCATTTCATCCAAGAGGTCATCAATGACATGAATGAGAAATTTGTTTTTGATGGTGATTTTTTGAGGGCCTAAAATTTAGGACACATGCGCCAAGAGCCTGCTTTCTTAAGGACCATGACCACAAGAGAAGAGTAGGGGCTCGTACTAGGATGGATAACACCTGTGATGAACAATTATTGAACAATTTTCTCAATTTAATTTTTCTAAGAAAATGAATGAAGATAGGGACAAATATTGGGAGGGAGGCTACCGAGGACAAGGGGAATGTAATGATCATGAACACCACGGGAAGGAGGAAGCCCCTAGGGAGTGGAAAAATCAACTTGATGTTTGGAGAGGATGGATTGGAGATCCTATGAAACAGAGGGTGTCTCAATGGCTTGCATGGCATGGAGTTGTGAAATAATGCCAAAATGACCTTTTTTGAGGAGTCTTTCCATGCGACAGGAACTGATGATCTCCGGGGAATCGACGGTAATTCCTTGTAACTTTTATTTTTGGCCCTCCTAGTTGAATTGCATGGTTAATTTATTAAAATCCATGAGAACGGAACCCATATTCCTTAGCCATTTTTGCAGCCAACAAAATGTCACAACTGCCCATGTTGATAGAAAACATATGAGATTTCATGTGGTATTGACTGATTTGGAGATGCACATTTTCAAAACCCACCCTCACATTTCATGGACCCGCCATTGGCAATCATGATTTGAAAATTATTGACAACACATATATAGCAATTAATTTCTTGGGAAATGTGAAATGAATAAAATTATGGGTACTTCCACTGTCAACAGGGATGATGACCTTCCTATCCTTAATGTAACCAATTACCTTGAGGGTTTTGGGAGTAGAGAACCCAGTGAGAGCATTCAGGGAAATGATCGGTTCGACTTCGGGAGGGTCGGAGGGTGGGGTCATGTCAGTGGGTTTAGGTGACTCAGTCACAGGGGGGGCCTCGGCATCATGTTCTGAGACATCCTCGGAGATGGCCATAAAAATATTTTGTTACTTACACTTGTGCCTAGGAAAATATTTGTCATCACAATTATAACAAAGGCCTTTGAGTTGGCGTTCAGCCATTTATGTCTTGGTCAATTTCTGGATCTTTAGTGGAGTAGAAGGAGGAGTGGGAGTGACTGGTTTAGGGCAATGAATAAAGGAGTATTTTTGGGTTTGAGAAGAGACAACATGTTGTGCTTCCTTAGCTCGTTTAGTAGCTTCTACCAAAATTTGAGGTTGAACCATGATGAAATGGGCACAAATCTCATGCTTGATGCCACTGATAAAACATTTTCAGAAAAAATCATCAAACATGCCCTCTATACGGAAAACCAATCGCTCAAAAGCAGCTATAAAGTCTTCCACTGTGCCAGATTGTTTCAATTTTTTCAAACAACCTAAATGGTTGGTGTCACTGTCAAAGCATTCATAAAGATCTGCCACAAATTGTGTCCAAGCCACATACCCTTGGCATGCATTTTTTCTCCATTGTCACCATTGCCAATGTTCTTGATCTAGATGGAGAACACCATACCATAGTTTGGCCAACTCATTTGTAATGCCATACAAAGAGAAATAATGTTCCATTTGAGTTACCCAGCTAGTGGGATATGAGCCATCAAATTTGTTCACATCCTCACGCAGAAGGAGTAGGTCACGTTGAAAGTGATGGGGTTGAAAATTCTAGGAATTAGAGGAAGTTTCACCTTCAAAGTGAAAAGGTGGGTCAGAGGAGGGAAGATCTACAAGGATATTCAACTTGACATAGATCATTGTAGTGAAGGATGCAAGCTAGGTAGCGAAGGATGCAAGCTAGGTAGAGAGGTCCTATTTGATGGTTTCCATTTCGGCGTATATAGAGGAATGCATGCTTTTATTAATGGTGACAAAATTGGCATTGAGCTTCTTCACTTCTTGTTGGGTCTCTGTGAAATTAGAGGACAAGGTATTGGAGCGAGCTTCCAAGCCTTGGCTATGGGTGTGGGCTATCATGAAGAGGGAAAATGAAAAGGGATAGGTGGGACCACACAAAAAATGGGTTATGGGTGAAGTGTATCATGACGATCAGGGTAACGAGGAGAATCCAATGGTGTAAGACCCAAATAAGGGTGTTGGAAGAGGGTCAGGTCTGTTGACGCCCAAAAGCACAACATGGAATCCATACATGCAAATTGGTTGCAATGCCTTATTATTTATATATAATTAATAAGATACTAGATAGGTGGGACCCTGTTCTGTGAATTTGATTGCGCTCATGGTTACCTCACAAAGATGATTCTCTGAATTAAAAAAAATTGAAACTTCCTTCATGTGAGATAAATGAATGATAGGTTTATTGGCGATTTAATTTAAAGAAGAAAGGGAAAAGGTGTTGTTTTAATGAACATCTTGGTTTATTTTGTTGTCATGTGAGATAAATGAATGATAGGTTTATTGGGGATTTAATTTAAATTAGAGAGGGAAAAGGTGTTGTTTTAATGAACATCTTGGTTTATTCTGCTGCATATATATTTTGAATGGTTGATTTGAACTCCAAGCATGAGCTATATATGGTTACGGTATATGGCACTTATGAATTCCTGTTATATCATGGACACTGATTAAGTTGTATAGGGTGGTAATTTTCCCCTAGTGAGGAATGTGGGACATTGGATGTATTTGGTGCTAAGTGTTAAACTATGCATATGAGTTATTGGAAGGTGGAAAATGCAATTTGTTTTGTTTTGATGGCACACATAGTGGACTATGTGTTGGTGCATTCATACTTGGGTGTGGTTGATGGATTTAATGTAAGAAATGACGTGCAATTATTGAACGTCACTCTAACCCTACCTCGAGGTCACCAGCCTCACTTGGTTCACATTTGGGTTGGTTTTTTTGGTTGGTGTTGCCTCCATTTTGCTCGGCCTTGGAAGGAAGAGTTGCGCTCATTTTTTCCTGGCATTTTGCATACAATTACGATGGATCTTGCCTCTCCATTCATGAAACATAGCTCTGCTCAGAATAAAATCTTGATGTTGGCTCTTATATTTTCTCATGGGTTGTGCTTGATTTCAAAAGTTTAAATGAATGTATGTGGTTTTCGACTGTGAAATTGCATATTAAATGGAGTTCCTCCATGTTGGAGTTTAAGTGTTCAAGTTGATTCATAGTCAAAAATTTATTTTTGTTTGAATGACATTGTGTCTAGAATATGTGGTTTCTCAATTGCTATGCATGTTAGAAAATAATTATGGAAAATGTTGTTCGGGTTTCACTCATCTCTGGTCATTAAAATTCGAGGGTTTTCTTCTCTATGTGATATAAAAGAAAGGTTGTTTCCTTAATGCCATTACCTAGTCTGAAAGATTTGTAGCTCCTTCAAAATTCCTGTCAATTGTTTGTATATGTATGGGCATATTTTCTTTGCGACTGCCATGAGGGGTATATGGAGAGTATGTTGTGATAAGAGATGGTTAAAATGTTATGTTTTACAAACCTTTGAAAGGTTCTCCTTATTTTTCTCCCAGGCCTTAGTTCTTTTATTGATGAGTGGAGATTTCAAACTCTGAGCTTGATGTATGTTATCAATGGCTAATCCAACATTGGGAGGTTGTCTATTTGCATCTCATTTTTCATATATCCATGGGGTTTTGTCGATTTTCAAATGTATGATGTTAAAACAATAACAATAGGTTCACATGGGTTTCCAACCCAATCTGTTACACAAAACAGATTGAAAGTTGTGTCACCAGCCTCATATGTTGAAGAGTTGTTGGATTATGTTGTGTTCCATCACGTGCTTGATGTAGTTTGGTTTTTGTCTTTGTTAACAGTATTTCCCAAAATATATGATGATAAAAAGAAAAGTAAATGGAAATTTGTAGAATTGACGGTCCTGGAACTTTCCTGGGGTTTTATATTGGATGATATGAAAACAGTTGTGTGTTGGATTTGACTTACTAAACAGAGAAAAGTTTTGGCAATTATCTTATTGATGGTGATGGCATTTTTTTGGATATCATTGCATATAATACAACAGTAATCATTTTTCCCTCTCATTATACCATTTTCTCTAATTATATCCCCCTCGCCTTCCCAAGTACATTTAAAGCATTCCCTCTTATATTATTGTAAAATTTAAATCCATTTTGAAAAGAGAAAGGGTTAACAACAAAAGAGAAAAGACTAAGATAATTATTGGTGTTAGATATTGAGCATGGATACAGTTTTTGTTACATCTCCAATTGATTTAACAATACTCGTTGTTTGTTCCCCATCCATGCTACCACTTTCCACACATTATATCCCCCTCATCTTCCAAATATCCCTACCACTCCCTGTTCAAAAGGAAAATTGATTGATTGGGTTTTTCAGAGTTGATGGATGGATTGCATGTGCTTCTGTGTGAATAATAGATCCAACCTTTTGGTTTTATTTAGTTAGGGTTTTATGCATGGATTGTTAAGATTTTTTCATAACATGTTGGAATATTTCTTCAGGAAGAGATTCTTTAGCATAAGAAATAATGACAGAGGAAATTGACAGAGGGGTCATAAAAGGCCTCAGTTTTCAATACATTTTGATGTTGATCCACATGAATTAAACCAACTCTTTCAAGATGGATTATTTAACCTAGTTGGCCATAGGGTCCTCCAGCCCCCACCTGAGAGACCTCCTTTCAAGTGAAATAAAAACTTTCTATTATCCACATTCCTCCTCATGTGTCTATGCAACCAAAACCGCCCGCCAATGATAGTTGGCAAGATACTTTCCATCAGCCTAATGTTCATCACCACAATTGTCCTACTGCTTCTTTTCCATTACCCCCTCTGCCACCACCAAATAATCCAATTTCCCAAGCTAATCATTTTGTCTCACCCGTGCAATCATCTCATGTTAGTAAGAGGTTAAAAATAGATGTTCCAAAGCCTATGCAAGATAAAGGAAAAGGAGTGGCCACTACCTCCAAATCATTTGAAGAGTCCTTTGAATACATGTCTTCATGTATTCATCTTAAGGATGATTGTTCTCACTTTATCAATGAATCCCAACCTCAAGGTTCCAATCAGCCTAAGGCTAATACAAAAAGATCAAAGGGGGACAACAATGAGAAGAGGCCAAATGCCTCTCATGGTAAATATGGTTTTTAATGATGATTTATGTTATTTTCTATTGGGGACGGTATTTTTACTTTGACAATGTTTTGGACAATAAGCATATATTTAGGTAGTGTTTTTGGATAACATGGATATAATACTATTTTTGGATATGGTCATGTTATGTTTTGTTGATATTTAAATATGAGAATGTGAGTTACAAGGAGGATATTTGAATCAAATGATTGGGGTTTTATATTTCATGTTTGAGGAAATGGGAGTCACAAGGGGTCGCACCTATTTAGTTATTATTTAATTAGACCCTTACTTAAATATATTATTATTATTTTGTCTCAACTAATTAGTTAAGCTAGTTAAGCTTAACCAAAAAGGTATTTGAACTACCATAACCTATTGAGAAGGAATAAAAGCTCAATGAAAAGAAGAGACAAGGAGGAGAAAATAGAGGGAGAACCTCAACCATAAATTTTTCTCTATACTAGTGAAATACTTTCATCTTTCATTCATTCTAATTTTACTAGAAGGATTAACCATCTTGATGACAGTAGGGTCTTATTGAAGGCAACATGATTCAAAACTGAATCATATATTTCAACAACTTGTTTTAAGTGGTCTATGTATTCTTGTTTTTTTATAAATTAAATTTTATGACTGATAAAGATTATTTTGTAGAGTCAAGTGACAACATTTTGTGGCAAGTTGATCCAAATATTTAGTTTCAATTTTCTTTTGTTTTCAGAGTCTTTTTGTATGGTTCCCATCATAGACTTCTAAATTTGACTTTGGTCCCTACCCTCGCAAGGGTTTGTAAAGATAATTTAGTCTTGTATCTTAGAATGAAATCAATACAAAAATCAGTTTTCTAATTTCAATCTCACATATGTATTTTGATGATATGGTTCATTTTTTGTTTTTATCTCTATGTACACACTTATGTAATTTATGTTTAAGTTTTTTTTTTTTTTTTTTACATAGTTACATATAATATATAAAACAAACTAGCCTTGGTCCCTTGTACATAATAACTGTAGATTAAGTGATTGTTTTTATTTAGCTATAAACCACGGGTGACATTCCCAACTATCGTGCCTTAGCCCGACAATATCTGAAAATTATTGAGTAAGATTCTCCATACCTTTTCCTCGACATTTATTTGGCGACCATACTAGGGAGATCTTCCATATCTCTCTGGTTGATTGCATCATGACTATCTTTAGTTTTTATGATTTGTCTGAATACTCCTTAACTATTTTTTCCATGACAGTACCTCTTACAAGACTTCCCAATATTAGAAATGGTCTTGACGACCAAAATAGCATTACATTGACATTGTTCAATAATATTTTAGAAACTTATAGTACTCGCACTGAACTTGAATGTTCCTGGGAAGTAATCAAAAGGGACATAAGTATTTGTGAATGTTGAGAAGCAAGGAAAAGGAAGCCCAAAAATCAATAGTAACCTCCCTTTTCCTACCTCTTTGGTCTTTCTTTTCATGTCCTCTAATCCTCGTATCTCTTAAAGGAGAAGAGGATTGTCCCCTGATGCTACTCCTATTTTTGAATTAGGAAGGAGGAAAATTGTTTTATCAACACAAGAAAATGCTCTAAGGAGAACCTTATCAAATTATTCTAGTTCACCTTCATCACCCATACATATCACCTTCAACATGACATCTGCAGGTAGTGGTAGTGGAACCGAAGGTGACTCCTCCTCAAAACCTTCTGCTTGATTATTAATTGGTAGTATATATATTCATCAAGTTTGTATTCAATCCACTACCAATCCTGCTAAATTTATAAAGAAATATGGGCTTTTCCAATTCGAGGAAGATGCTATGACCACCCTGTTGGTCCTAAAGTCTGCACCTGAATGCTAAAGGGCAGAGTTAGGCCACCTCACATTTAGAATGGTTGGTTTTTTTAATTTTTTGGTCAGTTAGAGGGTTGGTTTTACCAAGAAACAAGAATGGTTGGGTTGAAAAAATGATATGGATGAAGGTCCTCCTTAGCTGGTGGCACACAAATGATAGACAAATGAAATAATAAAAACAAAGGGAAACAACAAACCACTTAATGATTAATCTGTTGCAATAATTTCAATACTCAAAATATCATTTCAAGACATTAAACATGTATCAAAAACAAAATTGCTCCCTCAGGTTGCACTAAAAATAAACATTCACCAAGAATTAGTTGTTTTCACAGGTTGCATATCAATAAAGACAAGTTATACAATAGCCAAAGGAAATGAAATGTACTTTGCACAAATCAAAAACTAAATTTCAAGATAAGATAAAAACACATGAAGATTTGAATGAAACACTGTCATCAAGAGTATATTCACCAAGTAGAGAGCTTTAATCCATGCATAGAATGGGTCCAACCAGTTTGATGTATTGTTATCCTTTCCCAAAAACCCCCTCAAAACATACCGAAACTACATATTTATCAGAGTTGCAAAGGCTCTCATCCATCTGGGACTGAGACTTAACTCTACATTAACAATTGTGGAACAACTTATTAACTTGACTAAAACACTGATGGAGTACAACAATGTATACTTCACACTTGAATTAATAAAAAAGAATGGTTCTTATCACACATAGAAGACCACTTGTTATGCTTTAAACTAAAAAGAGTCTTGAACTAAATAATTAAAAACCGCCACTAGCAATGAAACTAGACTGATGCATGCGCTCGGTTTGAGGCCACTAGAGGATAACTGGTTGTATTTGGAAGCTTCTTCACATTATCTGTTTGACGAAGAGGTAGGTCTTCTAGTATTTTTTTCCTCTTCTAGTGACTTTCCTTTGATGATTTGTCTTAGCGCCCAATTTGTTGCCACACGTTATTCTCGGATTGGACCCTAGACGTGATATAAGCACGTGATTGCGGAAGTTGTCAAGGGTGGTTTGGATCCACACCACTCCGACTCCTGCAATCCACCACCAACTGCCACGTACCTCTCTAGCAATACCATGGTTTCGATTGTGGGACCACTCTAGGATGTTAACATTCAATCATTTTTCGTCCCCGCAATGAAATTTGGTCGGCGATCTTATTGCAATATGTGATCTGGGTAACCCTACTATTTTATCGCCCCTGCTAAATTTTAACCGTCCGCCAACTCCAAAATCCTTTTAACCATGTTTAGAGATGGCACCAAATTTTGCGTTCGAGAGATTTGAATGTTGAGCAAGAATACCTCCTGGAGGATGATCTCCCAGATCTGACGTGGTGGCTAGACCTCATTGTGCTGACATGTCATGGAAAGAAGGATGACATGTGTCACATGGAAATGGGTGAATGACACAACCTAATGAGCCAGATGAATTCCACGTTTCAGCATCAGATGGATGCCACGTGTCTCTGACGCATGATCACCACGCGTCTGAACTGATGAGTGTCAAGTGTCTTCGACACTTCAGGTTGTGGGAGTTTATGAGTGTTGTGCTTGGAAATCCCCTGAAGGACGATCTCCTGAATCTAACGTGGCGACCTAATGTTTGATCGCTGACATGTCATGGAAAGAAGAGTGACACTTGTCACTCAAAATAACATGGTTGGCAGACCCAAATGTGCCTGAAATGAGTGCCATGTGTCTCAATATATGAGCACCACATGTCAGTGCTAGATGAATTCCACGTGTCTCCAACTCTTCGGGGTTCAAGAGCTTCTGAGTGCAAAGTATGAACATCTACAAGATAGTCGAACTCCCAGAGTGATGTGGTGACCCAACGTCATATCGTAGACATGTCATGAAAACAGAGGGACATGTGTCACCTGAAAAAAGAATGGATGATGCCGTCAAAGAGCCTGAGATGAGTGCCACATCTCCTTGGTGGATAAGTGTCATGTTTCTTTGGTGGATAAGTGACAAGTGCCCTCAACAGATGAATGCCACGTGCCTCCGACACTTCAGGGTTCCATTACTTCATGGATTCTCTCTTGATGTTAAACCCTAAACAATTTTGACACTTTGAATGCACGAAAACTGTCTATCTGAGCAGCCTGTTGGATCTCCACCGTTGCAATTTTAATCTATTTGTTCCTACAATCTAAGCTAGAAATTGACAGCTTTTGAATTGTTGATTTTTCCCGCGGAAGCTTACTACGCATAAAAAGGACTTGGTGGACCTAGATGTCTCCTACTCACACGAAAGGCTTGGTGGGGCATGTTTCATGCTCAATTAGTGGAAAACATGATGTCAAGTATTTAAAACTCAAACCAAACATGCAATTATCCTTCAAGAAAAACAAAAAAACTCTGTGCAAAGAATTAGTCAAGCAAGACAATAAGGAAAACCAAGTCATTGAACAGATGGGAAACCGACTTTATCAACCAGAAGAGGAAAATTTTTACGAAGGCATAGGGAAATGAGAGAGGAGGGGGAAAGGTGAAGACATAGGTCTTAACATTGGATCGAACCGGGGATAGTGCTTCCCTCCAAGGTGCTAAGAACAGTATATCAGGTGCCTTATCCATTGGGCTCAATAACTTGCTCCCACCTTCATGTTCTTACCTATGTTTTTGTTTATCAAGAATGTATATATTTGAAGTTTAAAACATTAACTATACCCCAGTGCCTTTGTTGGGATATGGAGTGTTTATTCAATCTGAAACTTAAAACTACAGCTACACATTAGTGTCTTTGTTGGGCTATGGACTCTTATTGCAGATCTACATGCAAACCATTGAAAAAAATGACATATTGAAAACAATCTGCGAACTGAAAAATTAAATGCTCAAACTATGAGCTTATTGTCCTACTACCTATTATATTCAGTTGAAAACCAACTCAATCATGTGTAATTCCATTTCCAATGAAACCAAGAAACCATCTGACTAAGAATCATAACTCTGTGCATGTCACTGTTTAGAATAATATGAATAAGGTATAACAAATGTGAAAAAAAATTAGCAGGCATCTGGTACTTACGGTTGCAAATGATGATCATGCTGAAACTTACAACCTTTGGGATTTTCGAAAAACAAGAATCCATCCAACTTGTTATTGGATCTTGAAACTCGTGGAAAGACTCCAACTAGTTGAGAAGACAAAGTTATTGTTGTATGAGATCTGTATTATTTATAAAATTATACTCTTCATGTTATCCTCAAAAAAACTCATTAAGATCATATGCTTCACAACCATTAAGGGAAACAAAACACTCTTGATACTGCTCATTTGGTTGTTCGAACTGAGAGAGTATGTATTCTACGTGACTTGTTTTTTTCTCGTTCTTGTTCTAGAAGTTCATTGTCAAACTTATAGATTTCTTGTTGCTCAGCGATCTCTGGGGAATGTAGATCCATATCTACTATAAAATCATATCCGAAATGTGGATTTGGTAGCTCCTCTTCATGACTAGTAAATGGAGTTTGTTCAACTCCAAATATATCACAAACATGTGCTAAATCTTCATGAATGAGTTGAGAAACATATTGATCATAGTCATGACTATCATTAGCTGCATCACGAACACAAAGCTGAAGAACATTTTGTTGGAAATCCAAACTAAAAAAGGATTTAACATCAACATTTATTTCCTTCTCATCATCATTTTCAGTTTTAAAAGAATGTGAAAGTCGTCATGTTGTATAACAGAATGGGAAGAAGATACAACTGATAATGAATCTTCTTTCTCTTCCTTAGTATTATCGTCCCCTTCATCTATACTTCTAGATGAACTAATAATGGATTGTTGAATATAAGATTCAAATTCTTCACAATAGTTTTCACAAAGTAAATCAGTTGGAAAAAACCTTTTACAATGATCACTAAATGTTGCATGGAACTGTTTCAGGGAAGATATGCTAGTAGGAGGCAAGGATCAGTACCATTCATGATCATATCCCTCTAATGAATACATGAACATCTTCTTTAATACATCATCATGATGTATACCCAACTGATGCATGACTTCATGGAAATCAAGCAAATGATCTACAGGGTTATCATCTTAGATTTCTCTAAATATAGGAAAGTAATCACCCCCTTCATCTATAGTAGGAATAGTATTGGGAAAACCAGGAACAACAAAGAAACTAAAAGGAGAAAACCTCTGAGCCAAGATGGCTTCCATCTGAAAATACGACTTTTTAAAACTGTGGAGTCACCACTGGATTCTTTAACCATGGATTTGCCAGGTGAATGATATGCATTTTGAATGTGTCTAGTATTTGTCCACCATCAAAGGTCAAATATGATTGTTGCTGTTATCCAAGGGAAATATATCTCATTACTTCGTTCCCCGATAATGACACCAGATGACGTTGCTCCTAAAGTCTGCACTTGACTGCTAAAGGGTAGAGTTAGGCCAACTCATGTTTAGAATAGTTTCTTTTTTTAATTTGTTGGTCAGTTAGAGGGTTGGTTTTACCAGGACAAGCGCATGGTTGGGTTGGAAAAATGATATGGATGAGGGTCCTCCTTGGCTGGTGGCACACGAATGACATACAAATGAAATAATAAAAACAAAGGGAAACAACAAACCACTCAATGAATAATTTGTTGCAAGAAGTTAAATACATAAAATATCATTTCAAGACATTAAACATGTATCAAAAACAAAATTGCTCCCTCGGGTTGCGCTAAAAAAAAATCTTCACCAAGAATTAGTTTTTTTCACAGGTTGCATATCAATAAAGACAAGTTATACAATAGCCAAAGGAAATGAAATGTACTTTTCACAAATCAAAAACTTCATTCAAGATAAGCTAAAAACACATGAAGATTTGAATGAAACATTGTCATCAAGAGTATATTCACCAGGTAGAGATCTTTAATCCATTCATAGAACGGGTCCAACCAGTCTAATGTATTATTATCCTTTCCCAAAAACCCCCTCAAAACATACAAAAACGACATATTTATCAGAGTTGCGGAGGCTCTCGTCCATCTGGGACTGAGACTTAACTCTACATTAACAATTGTAAAACAACTTATTAACTTGACTAAAACACTGATGGAGTACAACAATGTATACTTCACACTTGACTTAATAAAAAAGAGTGGTTCTTATCACACATAGAAGACCATTTATTGTGCTTTAAAATAAAAAGAGTCTTGAACTAAATAATTAAAAATTGCCACTAGCGATGAAACTGGATTGATGCTTGTGCTCTATTTGAGGCCATTGGAGGATAATTGGATATATTTGGTAGATTCTTCACATTATCTGTTTGAGGAAGAGGTAGGTCTTCTAGTGTTTTTCCTCTCCTCGTGACTTTCCTTTGATGATTTCTCTTAACACCTAGTTTGTTGCCATGCACTCTTCTCGTATTGGACCCTAGACATGATATAAGCATGTGATTGTTGAAGTTGTCAAGGGCGGTTTGGATCCACACCACTCTAACTCCCGCAATCCACCACCAATTGCCACATACCTCTCTAGCAATACCATGGTTTTGATTGCGAGACCACTCTAAGATGTTAACGTTTGATCATTTTTTCGTCCCTGCAATGAAATGTGACCATCGATTTTGTTGCAATATGTGATCTAGGTAGCCGTGTTATTTTAGCACCCCTGCTAAATTTTAATCGTCCGCCAACTCCAAAATCCTTTTAACCATGTTTAGAGATGGCACCAAATTTGGCGTTCGACAGCTTTAAATGCTGAGCAGGAATACCTCCCGGAGAACGATCTCCCGGATCCGATGTGGTGGCCTGACGTCATTGTGTTGACATGTCATGGAAAGAAGGATGAAACGTGTCACATGGAAAGGAGTGAATGATGCAGCCTAATGACCCAGATGGATGCCACGTGTCAGCACCAGATGAATTCCACGTGTCTATGATGCATGACCACCACGCGTCTGAACTAATGAGTGCCAAGTGTCTTCGACACTTCGGGGTGTAGGATTTTATGAGTGTTGTGCTTGGAAATCCCTCAAAGGATGATATCTCGAATATGACGTGGCGGACTGATGTTCGATCGCTGACATGTCATGGAAAGAAGGGTGACATGTGTCACTTGAAATAACACTAATGACGGACCCAAATGTGTTTGAAATGAGTGCCACGTGTCTCAACAGATGAGCACCACATGCCAGTGCCATATGAATGCCACGTGTCTCTAGCTCTTCGGGGTTCAAGATCTTCTAAGTGCAAAGTATGAACATATACAGGATGGTCGAACTCTCAGACTAACGTGGTGACCCAATTTCATATCGTAGACGTGTGATCCAGGTGGATATCGGGGGCCACCCACCTTTTCCAAATGGCTCAAAATAATTTTTTGGCCATTTTGGCAATTTACTATTTTTAGCAGTTTTTTTCGGGTCCTGAACTTCTGGGGCCATTTTGAGGCCCTAAACGATGTTTTTTTGGTTATGTTGTTGTCGCAAAATAGCATCAAATGATGCCATTTTATCTCAAGCATTGTAGGCCTTGGATAGATCTTTCCAACGAGCTATCATACGCCTAAAACGAAGATCGTATGCAAAAGTTACGACCTCGGTAAGTTGATGCACCAACTTACCCAAACGGGGCCCACATGACTTTTGGCGCTTCATCTCCTAG
>ML800825.1:439253-461433 GCA_009831015.1 Picea engelmannii
TAGAAATCGTGTATTACTGTATATCTGTGTTTATGGTTGCATCTCTGATACATTTCTGTTATATTATTGAATATCTGCAATATCTCTGTGCAATTCTTTATTATATCTCCGCTCTCATTTCGTGCCGAAAATAATCCGGATCAACGTGTCATGAAAAGAGAGGGACATGTGTCACCTGAGAAAAGCGCGGATGACGCAGTCAAAGGGTCTGAGATGACTCCACATTTCCTTGGTGGATAAGTGCCATGTTTCCTCAGTGGATAAGTGCCAATTGTCCTCAGCAGATGAATGGCTTGTGCCTTCAGCACTTCGAGGTTCTGGTACTTCATGGGTTCGCTCTTATTATTAAACCTTGCCCGATTTTGACACTCTAAATGCACGAAAACCGTCAATCTGAGTGGCTTGTTGGATCTCCACCATTGCAATTTTAATCTGTCTGTACCTACAATCTGAGCTCGAAATTGACAACTTTTCAATTGCTTCTTTTTCCCGCGAAAGATTACTATACATACAAAGGACTTGGTGGACCTAGATGTCTCCTACACACATGAAAGGCTTGGTGGGGCCTACTGCATTATCATTTAGTGGAAAACATGATGACAAGTATTTCAAACTCAAACCATACATGCAATTATCCTTCAAGAAAAAAAAAACTCTGCGCAAAGAATCACTCAAGGAATACAATGGAAAACCAGGTCATTGAACAGATGGGAAACCGACTTTATCAACCAAAAGAGGAAAAATTTGACGAAGGCATAAGGAAATGAGAGAGGAGGGAGAAAGGTGCAAACCTAGGTCTTAACACACTCCATGGCACATATCTTTTCCCTTGAATCTAGCACCTACTACTCACCCATTCCCAAATTTCAAGGAGAATTTACCTAGGTTTTCAGGAAATAATATTGTTACTTCAAATGAACACCTGGTAACATCTTATAATACTTTTCATAATATGGGGGCTAACGATAATGACACTTCCATCTGTCTATTTTTCAACTCCCTCGAAGGGAAAGTTGCATCAGATTTTTTTGATCTCCCTCCCAAAATTCTTTTCACATGGGAATAATTGGTTTATTCATTCAATTCCACTTATGGTGATCTAAAAAGAATCCAAAGATGTCTAAGGATAACTAAGAATTTGCAGAAGCACCTTAGGAATCTCAAAATGGCCTCAACAGATATAGAAAGGGGAAAAAAATAAAGTCCTCAAAACTTAGTGAAATTGGCATCATCACGAAGAGCGCTTCACAAGCTTTCCAACGACGTAAACGACTCGTCAAACATAGTTACGATTAAAAATATATTTGTAGTCAATGTTTTGGTCAAAATAGCCCAGTCAGTAGGGATGAGTCAACATCTGTACTACTGACATCAACATCAGTACAGATTGTTGGATTACTGAGAGGGGGGGTTGAATCCGTAATAGAGCAATTTATATCTTTTTAACCATATAATGCAAGTGTTATATCAATGTAGCATTATCATCCAATAATTGCAGAGTAAATAAACAATGAACAAACGAGAAATCATACACATACACAGTACACCAGTGTTTTTTACGTGGAAACCCAAAGTGGGAGAAAACCATAGAATGTTTTTTCATATATGTCTTGAAGAATTACATTCATTGGAATCACAAAATTCCTTTGTTTTCCAGCTGCAACTGGAAGGAGGCTCCAACCCCCTAGATTTTCAGGCTACTACCTGAGGGAAGATCCAACTCCCTAATTCTCAGCCTACAACCAAAAAGAGGCTACAACCCCCTATGTTCTATGGCTACAACCGGAAGGTGGATACAACCACCTTCCCTTGCCCCATCTAACTGCCCTGAAATATAAATGCCAAATGTAGACAACATGTCACTATCACTGAATCAACCACTACCACTGTCAACCTGTAACAACCTGTACCAATCAACCTGCACCAAACACATTGTACCAATAACCTGAACCAACATGTACCATGCATCAACTGTACATCAACTATGACTCATCAATATGTACCAACATCATCAACTATACACCTCATGTATGTGCCAACTCATCAACTACTTGCCTCAACAATGTACCCAACATGTACCTCAACCATATACCAAAGACATACACAAATATAACCATAAAAAATTCATCACTCTATCCATAAACCCTTACATAAAACCATGTGCCACAACCTCATTGTTATGTAGCCTCAAGCTAAACCAATAACTTCAGCAACACATCACAACCGAAAGACCAATACCCATATGCCAAATACCAACAACAAAATACCAATTGTATCCCTCAACAAGTTTGATATATGCAGCAATATTGAACATCCAATACCATCTCAAGAGATAAACCCTAGCTCACAAAACATACCTCAAACAAGATGTGCCATATCTCTCATAAATAGACCCCAACCATGTTGCTGCCGCGATTTTTCTACCGCACTTTTGCTGCCGTGATTTTTCTACTGCATTTTTTCGGCCGCGATTTTTCTACCATGATTTTTCTGCCACGATTTTTCTTCCACGATTTTTTTGCCGCGATTTTTTTGCCGCACTTTTTCTACTGCAAATTTTCTCTATCAAAAATACCTTTTAAAATAACCTTTCACAAAAATAGATATTCAATGATATTCAAGTGTGATTAAAATGAGAGAGTCTTGTCTCTTATTTATACTTTCATGTAGCTTCCTCAAGGGGTTACCTTTTAACCATCTTAACCCACTTTCCTTATTTTAGGGTTAACCAACTTCTAACCACTTGTCCACTTAATAATTTCTCCATTAACTTTATTATCTAAATAATTTATTTTGTATCCACTTTGACTTATAGTACACTCATCACTTCACTTTATTATTTACCTTCTAAAATATCTTAAACCACTTTCCTTATTTTAGGGACTTCTCTATTAAATTTATTATTTAAATAATTTCTTTTGCATCCTATGTGACTTATAATACACTCAGCACTTCACTTTATTATTTTAATAATTTTTTCTTTGCAAACACTTTGACTACTTTGACCTTTTAGGGCATCTAGATGACTCATGACGGTTCTCCAACTTCACATGGCCATAAATCTCTAACCGTGAGGAGTTATGTGACCTTCCACATACCACCGGAAATGACATGTATTGCCTCTGATTTGTAGACTTTGAATCATCATATTTTCTCAACTTGCAATTGGTTTGCATGGGAGTGATAATTGGTTTGCAATATTCCATTCCAAACCTCTTTAGCATTTATTTGATATACTTGGTTTGAGAAATAAGAATTCTTTGGTTGCTTTGACGTATCTGAAGTCCCGGAAACAAGGATAGTTCTCCAAGTAATGACATTTCAAATTCATTATGCATATCCTTTGCAAATTTCTGGCTTAATCTGTCATCATCACTACCAAAAATATATCATCAACATAAACTTCAATTAATAAAATATTATCTTGACTTACCTTGATGTAGAGGTTGTTTTCTGCACTTCCTTTTCTGAACCCTGAGTGCTATAGATATTTATCCAGTCTAGAGTACCATGCTCTAGGAGCCTTTTTTAGACCATACAAGGCCTTCTTTAATTTACACACATAATATGCGTTCTCTGACAACTGAAATCTTTCTGGTTGTTCAATGTATACTTCTTCTTCAAGTTTCCCATTTAGAAAAGATGATTTTACGTCCATCTAATACTCTTTAATATTTTTGGAGCATGCATAAGATAAAAATAATCAAATTTCTTCCATTCTAGCAACTGGGGAAAATGTATCTTCAAAGTCGATTCCTTCAACCTATGCATTTCCTTTACATACAAATCTATCTTTGTTCCTTGTAACATGTCCATCTTCATTCAATTTATTCCTGTATACCCACTTTGTGTCGATCACATTCTTATCCTTTGGTCTTGGAACCAATTCCCAAGTGTCATTTTTCTTTATTTGATCTAATTATTCATCCATGTCCTTATTCCAAAATTCATCCTTGCCGACCTCTTTAAAACAATTTGGTTCAATTGTAGATGAGAGTGTTCAGTGCATTTGTTTTGGTGAATGCATTCTTCTTCTAGTCTCAACTCCTGCATCTTTGTTTCCGATAATCTGATCTGAAGGATGATTCTTTTGTACTCATCTGCTAGGTGTATTTGGAGACACTTGATGAACTTTCTCTTATGCTTATGTCGGATCATCTTCATCTTCCCCTTCTTTTTCATCTTATGTTTCTTTTTTGTAAAGTTGTTCCATTGATTCATTTTTTTCTTCCTTTAATTCTTATCTACTTGTTTCATCAATTGTTACGTTGATGCTTTCCACAAATTTGTTCAATCTCAGGTTGTAACACTTGTATGTTTTCCTTGTACTTGAGTAACCAACAAGTACTCATTTTTCCACACGAGAGTCAAACTTTCCCATTCTTCCATCTTCTCTTTTGATGTAGCATTTGCTTCCAAAAACTATGAAGTGCTTCACATTTTCTGGTCTTCCTTTCCATAGCTCGTAGGGAGTTTTGTCAGTGTTGTTTCTGAGAATTACTATGTTTTGAATGTGAACTGTTGTATGCATTGGTTGTGCCCAAAAAATATCTGTCAATTTGGAATCCATTAGCATTGTTCAAGCCATTTCTTGTATTGTCTCATTCTTTCTTTCAACAACTCCATTTTGTTGAGGTGTCTTAGAAATAAAGAATTCTCTTTTTATTCCATGACTGATGCAGTAGTCCATAAATTCATTTGAAGTGAACTTTCCTCCATTATCAGATCTCAAGCATTTGATTTTTGAATCCATTTCATTTTCAACCATTTCCTTGTAGATCTTGAAGTTTTCAAAAGATTCTAACTTGTTCTTGAGAAAGAAAACTGCAGTCATTCTAGTATAATCATCAACTAATAACATAAAGTATTTCTCACCTTTTAAAACCTTTGTTTTATTTGGTCCAACTAGATCAGTATGAAAAGTTTCCAGTGGTCTTGTCGTTGAATATTCCTTTGATTTGAACTTGGTCTTTGTTTGTTTTCCTTGTTGACAATGCTTGCATAAAGTGTTGGTCGGTTTTGTGATCTAGGGCATTTCTCTGACTGCTTCTTTTTTTTTTACTTTGACTAGGTTATCAAAATGTATGTGACCCATTCTTTTGTGTCATAGCCAACTTTCATCTTCCTTTTCTAGACAACACTTTTCATTTCCAATTTCACTTAACACATATATGTTGCTTGAAGTTTTCGCAGTTGTAGCAATCAATTTTTTCGAACCTTCTTTTCTTATCTCGCACTTTTCTTAATCGGAAGTAACTTTATGACCTTGGTAAAACATTTGACTCACACTTAGAAGATTATGTTTCATATCTTCTACTAGTAGAACATTTTCGGCCTTGGTATTCTTGTTCCCAATTCTGACTGTTCCTTTTCCAATGATTTTAGTTGAATCGTCATTTCCGAAGGAGACTGATCCATCTCTTTCCTTTCTTAATGTAATAAACCTGTCTCTATCACCTATCATGTGTTTTGAACAACCACTATCAACATACCAACCACATTTCTTCTTCTTAGCTTGTAGAGCGAGTGTTCATTCTTCATTGTTATATTGATTATGCTTTCTTATCCATGTCAATTTATGAGGTTCCTGTGCATGATTGTTGTTATTATGTTGCGGTTCTCTAGGAGGGACTATCATTCTACAATATTTAGCCATGTTTCCAAAGTTGTTACATTTGTAACATTCCACTTCAGTGCTCAAATATTCAAACCTGTTGTAACTTCTTCTCTGTGTTTCACTAGGCCTTCTTGGATAACCTTTTTGTGTCTAACTTTCAAATTTGTTTATGTTCATGTTGTTAGCTCTGCAATTCATAGTTTTATGTTCAAAATTGTTACAGGCATAACATAAACCAAAAAAATATAGTTTGATACCTGGGAGTTGAATATCTTTTGAAATGAGGTACTCTTATGAATTCTTATTCTTCTTGAGGCCTATCTGTCGGTTGGTGATTATGAAATATGAATCTTCTCAGTGGAGGAGTGTCCCTGTAATCTTCCTTGTAGATCTTCCTATCCCTTTGATTGTTTCTGCATATCTTTTTGGATATGTTTCTTGCTCTGTTGTTTTGAAGCTTGATCCCTTTTCTGTCTGATCATATCCAAGTCTGGACTTGCCATGATGAGGTTTTTGACTGTTGATAATGTCATCCAAAACTTTTGAGTTGTTCTGCATATTTTTCTTTTGAAGATCATTTTTTAATGTGGCAATCTCTGCTTTCAAATTTCCAATGATCCTGTCTTTTTCTTCTAATTGTTCTTTGAGTGTTCCTTCAATTATTTTATCTTCTTCTATTTGAACCTTAAAATTTGTGATCATTTGTTCTAGTTCTTGAGTGTCTTCTTTCTTGTCTAGTTCTTCTTGTAGTTTCTTGTTTTTCTTTTTTTCTCTTCTGATAACTTCTATGGCACACATCAATTCTTATCGGTAGTCAAGTTCTACCTCTTCATATTCTTCTTCGGCTTCTTCATATTCTTCTTCGGAGTCTTCTTTATCAGAGTCTTCTACTACCATAAATATAACTCTTTCTGTCTCATTGTCACTGACTTCATATTCATCTGATGATGAGATGTCTTCTTTGGTGCATAAGTTTTTCTTGAAAACTTTCTTTGTGGTTCTTTTTATTTTATATGTTTGTTTGTTATTTGAGTAACCTTCATCATTTCTCTTTTTCTTATGAGGAAATTTGTTAGCAAAATGACCAATACCGTCACAATTAAAACAAATCAAAAGAAGCTTACCTCTATACATGTCGTTGGTTCCCTTGTTCAATCTTTTGACAAAGTTGGCCACTTCTTCATCATCTTCCAAGATGTCACTGTTGTTGCTAAGTTCTTTTTTTTTTGCCTTGAATTTTTGTATGCTTTGAAGGCTGCTTCTTTTGTATCTGGATTTTCCTGTTCATTTCTCATTTCATATGCTATGAAGATTCCATGTAATTCGTCCATGCTTATTGAGTTCAGGTCTTCTCTTTCTTCTAGTGTTATATCTTAGGGTGAAATCTCATAGGAAGAGATCTTAGTACCTTTTGAACAATTACAGATTCTTTGATTTCTTCTCCCAATCCTATGATTGCATTTACTGTTTCATCAACTCGTAGAAAGTAAGTTGCAATATTCTCATCTTCCTTCATCTTGATTTGTTCGAACTGACCTCTGTAAGTTTGAAGCTTTGCTGCTTTGACTTTTGAATCTTCTTCATAAATATTTTGAAGTTTGTCCCAAATCTATTTAGTGGATTTACAATGTGCAACTTTGGTGAATATCATTTCACTAAGACCATTCAAAAGTGAATTTGTGGCTTTGGAATTATTCTGAACGAGTTTCACTGCTTTGTCATTTGTTGGAGGAACTGCTGGTACTGTGTATCCATCTACAATTGATTGCCAAATTTAAAATCCTTGTGCCTTTATATATGTCTTCATCCTTATTCTCCAAAATGCATACTTTTGTCCATCAAACTGTGGTATTCCATTTTAATACAAGTTGTTTCTCTCCATGATCTTCCTTTCATCGGTTAAACTGATTTTTGAAGGAACCCGCTCTAATACCAATTGTTGGATTACTGAGAGGGGGGGTGAATCGGTAATAGAGAAATTTAATCATTTTTAATCATATAATGCAAGTGTTATATCAGTGTAGAATTATTATCCAATAATTGCAGAGGAAATAAACAATGAACAAATGAGCAATCATACACATACATAGTACACCAGTGTTTTTTACGTGGAAACCCAAAGTGGGAGAAAACCACAGAATGATTTTTCTTATATGTCTTGAAGAATTACACTCATTGGAAGCACCAACTTCCTTTGTTTTTCGGCTGCAAATAGAAGGAGGCTCCAAACCCCTAGTTTTTCAGGCTACTACCTGAGGGAAGATCCAACTCCCCAATTCTCTGGCTACAACCAGAAGGAGTCTACAACCCCCTATGTTCTTCTACTACAATCGGAAGGTGTCTACAACCAACTGTCTTTGCCCCGTCCAACCACCCTAAAATATAAATGCCAAATGTAGACAACTTGTCATTGTCACTGAATCAACCACTACCAATGTCAACCTGTACCAATAACCTGTAACAACCTGTACCAATCAACCTAAACCAAACAACTTGTACCAATAACCTGAACTAACATGTACCATGCATCAATTGTACATCAACTATGACTCATCAAGATGTACCAACATCATCAACTATACACCTCATGTATGTACCAACTCATCAACTACTTGTCTTAACAATGTACCCAACATGTACCTCAACCATATACCAAAGGCATACACGAATATAACCATAAAATATTCATCACTCTATTCATAAACCAAATACCATAAACCCTTACATCAAACCATGTGCCACAACCTCACTGTTATGTAGCCTCAAGCTAAACCAACAACTTCAATAACACATCACAACTAAAAGACCAATACCCATATGCCAAATACCAACAACAAAATACCAACTATATCCCTTAACAAATCTGATATATGCAACAATACTGAACATCTGATACCATCTCAAGAGATAAACCCTAACTCACAAAACATACCTCAAACAAGATGTGCCATATCTCTCATTAATAGACCCCAACCATGTTGTTGCCGCGATTTTTTTGTCGCACTTTTTCTGCTGCGATTTTTCTACCGCACTTTTTCTGCCGCAATTTTTTTGTCACACTTTTTCTGCCACGATTTTTCTGCCACACTTTTTTTGTCACGATTTTTCTGCCACGATTTTTCTGTCGCATTTTTTCTGCCACATTTTTTCTACTGCAATTTTTCTGTCGCACTTTTCTTGCTGCACTTTTTTTGCTGCAAATTTTCTCTATCAAAAATACCTGCACAAATAACCTTTCAAAAAAATAGATATTCAATGATATTCAAGTGTTATTAAAATGAGAGAGTCTTGCCTCTTATTTGTACTTTCATGTAACTTCCTCAAGGGGTTAACTTTTAACCATCTTAACCCACTTTCCTTATTTTAGGGTTAACCAACTTCTAACCACTTGTCCACTTAGTAATTTCTCCATTAAATTTATTATTTAAATAATTTCTTTTATATCCACTATGACTTATAGTACACTCGTCACTTCACTTTATTATTTACCTTCTAAAATCTCTTAAACCACTTTCCTTATTTTAGGGAGTTCTCCATTAACTTTATTATTTAAATAATTTCTTTTGCATCCTCTTTGACTTATAGTACACTCACCACTTCACTTTATTATTTTAATAATTTCTTATTTGCAAATGCTTTGACTACTTTGACCTTTTAGGGCTTCTAGATGACTCAAGAGGGTTCTCCAACTTCACATGGTCATAACTCTCTAACCATGAGGAGTTATGTGACATTCCACATACCACCAGAAATGGCATGACATGTACTATCCATTTGGAATAGTCTTACCTGAAAATATCTCAAAACTCATACCATTATCCATCCAAAAAACTTGGGTCCATTACCCAAACCATTGTGCTACCGGAATTCACTACCCAAATTTCTTCAAGGGTTGACATCAATGAAAACTAGCCCATTTAATCAACATAGATGACTTCAGTATCCGTACAGGGTATGTGGCACATGCAGACGGTGACAGATGTTATGATGATGTGGAAACACTAGAGGCTGCCATGTGTCACTTGTTTTTGTCATTTTTCGGTCAATCTGTGGACCAATGGAAAAGCGCTACGTGGCAGTCTGTAAAACCACATGGAATTTATATAGCCACATGGAAGGTGACGTGGAAAGATGACCAGGAAGAAATGGCATGGTAGTGATTATGCACAAAGGTGACTTGGGCCAATCAATAACCGCCACATGGCCCAGTTATGGGATGCCATGTGGCAATGGGAAAATTCACAAGGATTCCCAACAACTTAATGTTCAAAAAAAGGCCGGGTTGGCTAGCGCCAACCCCAAATCTGCCATTTTAAACATCTATCTCTCCATATTTGGCCAGTTGGAACCACAATCTTCCATACTTATCGTCATCGCCAAAGTTAGCAGGGAATCCCACAGGTTTTAAACTATATATATATCCAACGATGTATTAAAATGGGAGGTCCACGAGTTTGACCTCAGGACCTCCCCCAACAACTTGCCTTAATACACTTCCGCCAACCAATAGGCCAAACGACCCCATTGCTAACTTCACCCACATTTTTTTATTTAAAAAATGGATTTTCGCCAAGCAAAGGGGGGGAGGAAGGGCGCCTGACAGGCCATACCAGGGCATGAAAAGTGATGTAGGAGTACAGTCATTAATGAATACTATAGACACACAAACCGAGACAAAATTTCTCATGGGCCTGAAAGTACCAGACTTAGATCGAGGCCTGGAGACAGTCGTTTTTGGGTAATTCGATGCCACAAATTCATTCGTGTTGCTTGTTTTCTGATATGAGCAAAGCTTCTGCATATTAACTCCAGAATGAGGTATACTTATGTATTTTTCCAAATTCTTTTGTTGAGTTAATAAAAAGGCCTACCCATTTGAGAGCAGAAACCAGAGACGTAGTCCACCAGGGACGAACTCCGTTATCAAGTTTTTGTGTTCAGATATGATGCTTATGTCTCTTCATTATTGAGCTTTTCCTTCTTTATGGTGCACTTCATTTTATGTTCATTTAATACAATTATTTAATAAGTCACATCGATGAAAATATCCTGAATCATATGGACAATACAAGAGTCTGACTAAGAAGTTAAGGGAATACAACAACATTGCCTATAAATATGGTGAAACCATTAAGTCTTTTAACCTTCGCTTCACCAGATTATATAATCAAATCCCTGAACTAATATGTCCTCAAAATCAGGCTTCTTTCATGCATTATTATAATGCATTACCTTCTCCTTATCATCATAGACTTGAAGAGAAGGCTATTGACTATCTTGGTTCCGCTCTTCATACTTTCCTAGAATATGAGGAGCAACTCGAAAGAATGGGTCTCCCCAAGGGAGACTTGGTTAAGAAAATATATATGTCTTCCCTCCTACAACTCGTGCAATATATGAATAATAGGATGATAGCTTACGAGCAAAAAGGAAATGCCTCTTCCTATGTCCTTGAGGCATCTTCTTCTTTCTTAGTGCCTTTAAGGAATAATAATGAAAATACTTTTCAGCCAAAGGCCATTATATTTCGTAGTTGGTGTAACTTTTGTGAATAAAATCATGAAAAAGTACTTGCAAAGTTAAAAAAAAATACTAGAGATAAGATCTTTGGAAAAAGGCTCGATACCACAATTGTTGTTTTAGATTGGGTTGAACCAAAATATGTTATGGTAATCAATACCAGGAATAAATCTTACACTACCAAGGGAACATATGACCATCCTCGTACTTCTTATACCCCAAGCTCATCTTCTCAAGGTGTTGATACACAAGGTGTCAAAACTTCTGATAATCAAGGAGTGTCTTCTCCTCTTCCCTCTTCTAAATATAATATCCTTAATCAATTGGCTAATATCAAAGCCAATGCTACTCTTTTGGACATGGTTTTGGTCCCAGAACAATAAAAACATCTCAAAAACTTTATGGAAGGTAAAATTTATACCATAGCCAATCTATTTGAAGAGTCAAAAGAAGAGGATTCAATTGTAAATAAAATAAGTGTAAATAATTTTAGGAACCCTGTAAAAAATCCCCCTTTTTATATCTCTGTAAAAATTATGGACAAAATAGTTCATTGTTGCCTAATTGATGGCAGGTATGGTCCAAGTGTAATGTAAAAAATTATCATGGAAGAGCTTGGATTATCATGCACTAATGAAAATTCTAGAAGCATGCTCTATTATAATAGTTTGCAGCAATCAACTATAGGAGAAATCAAAGATGTAACCTTAGTTCTCTGTGCATATCCCGAGATAAGAACAACCCTCAACATCAAAGTAATTGATATTATAGTGAGTAACTATTCAATTATTTTAGGAAGAGACTGGAAAGCCTTAACAGGTGGATATCTTTCACTTGATGGAACACATTTGTCCATCCCTCGGAACGGAAAGAACATTATAATCCTTAGGGAAGGAAGAATTTCACCATATATAGAGAGAATTCCCAAACCAAATGTAAATTATCTCAAAGAAGATCTAGGGGTGTACTCTATCTTCTTTGTTGAGGGTGACACTATGCTTGAACGAATTGATTTTGACGATGGCATGTGGCACATGAATTTCGATGGCTCATGCTCAAATGAAGGTAATGGGGTTGGCATCATTCTCTATTCTCCTATAGGTAAAATCCACAATTTTTCTTATAGGTTAGAATTTGCTTGCAAAAACAATGTCACTGAGTTTGAGGCCTTACTGTTAGGCATCTAAAATGAATATAACCTTGGTTGTGGCCACCTTACAGTTTTTGGTGATTTTGAACTTGTTGTGAACCTTGTACGTGAGGTTTATTCACCAAGAAATAAGTTGCTTAAACTCTATACCAAAGTTGTTTGGATGCTCATTTCAAATATGTTATCATTTAACATCACTCATGTTAAGATGGAACTTAATTCAATCACTGATGTGTTTGCAGCATCTCCTACCCGATAGCTTTTACCTCAAAGACCTAATTGTAAGTTCCAATCTTTATATAATCCTCACATCCATGATAACATAGAATCATGGTGGGTTTTCCCAAATGATGAAGGTTTTTTCTCTTTCATACAAAATGAATTGTTTAAGCTCAAGGAAATCATATCCATGGAAGATGACAAATTTCCTAAAGGATTGACTCCTCTCGAAAGTTCATTTTCGTCGAGTGATGTAGGCAATAAAGAAAATCATAAGTAAGAGGATTCGAAAAGGAAAGTGGGTGATACAATTTCCTTGAATATTGGGACACTTGAATCTCCAAACATCATTAACTAGGTGCCCAATGTTCTGATGAAGAAAAAATGAAATTCACTGAGTTACTTCGTGAATTTCAAGATGATTTTCCATGGTCATACAAGGATCTTCGTGGTTTTAATATTGCTTTCAAACAACATGCCATTTCTATCAAGGAAGGGGTAAAACTAGTTAGGAAAAACCAAAGACCTATTAACCCTGCCCTAGAAGCTACTATTCGAAAAGAATTGGAAAAATTGTTAAAAGATAATATAATATTTCCAGTTAAGTATTCTGAGTGGGTTTCAAATCCGGTCCTTGTTCAGAATACTACTGGCCAAATCAGATTATGTGTCAATTTCCACATTTTGAATAGAGTCAGTTCCAAAGACCATTTTTCGCTCCCTAACATGGAAATGATTTTACAACAAGTTGTAGGGTCACAAATGATGTCCTTACTTGATGGATTTTTTGGGTATAATCAAATCAAGGTAAAAATGATTGATAGGTATAAAACCACTTTTATTACTCCCTGGGGCACCTTTGCTTATGAACGCATGCCTTTTGGCTTGTCTAATACAGGTGCCACTTTTCAAAGAGCTATGCAAATATCTTTTGACAATCTAATCAGTAATATTATCCAAGTTTATATTGATGATTTGACTGTTTATTCAAAGAATCAGTTGGATCATTTTAGTCATCTTAGAAAAATTTTCATGCGTTGCAAAAAATTTGGTATTTCTTTAAATCCTTGCAAATCTATTTTCGATGTCACAAAGGGAAAAATCCTCGATCATATTGTTTTTTATTCATGAATAAGAATTGATCCTGAAAGGATTACTATGAGTCTAAACCTTCCTGCCCCCACTTCCAAGAAAGAAGTTCAAGCTTTCATGGGAATTATTAATTTTTTCCGTAGGTTTGTTCCTGATTTTGTTGTCATGGCTAAACAAATTCATAATCTTCTGAAGCAAGATCGTTGCTTTTCTTGGAAAAATGACGTTGAAAATGAATTCCTTAGGATTAAGAAATAAATGAGTTATGCACCAGTTCTGGCGAAACCATATTTTGAGAAATATTTTATCATATATACCAATGCCACTGAGGAAGCAATTTATGCTATCCTCTTACAAAGTGATGACCAAAACAATGAAAAACGTGTAGCTTACATGAGCCAGAGTTTATTAGATGATGAAATCAAGTACTCTTATATTGAGAAACACCCTTTTTCTCTTGTTAAGGGTATAGAAAAAATTCACCACTTTATTTTAGGCAAACATACGAAGGTAAGAATCTCTTTTCCTGCTGTCAAGTTTCTGCTTTCACGAACTTATATTTCAGGAAAACTTGCACATTGGATTGCCAAAATTCAGGAGCATGATTTGACGATCATGACTTCAAAGACAATAAAGGGATGAGACCTAGCTATTCACTTAGCTCATCATCCTGAACCAAATGAAGAACTTGACGATCAAGATAATCCTCTTTCATCACTGTTTTATATTGGGAATCAAAATATTGTTATATATGAACATCCTTTGTATACAAAACTAGTGTATTATTTGGAGTATCAAAAGTGTCCAGATGAGTTGGATCCTCACCAGAGAAGGAGACTTTGCTTGGAAGCTTCCAATTATATCATTTTAGGAGAATTTTTGTTTAGAAGGTCTGCTGATGGTTTGTTACTTAGATGTGTAAATGATGAATAAGCACATAAATTGTTACATGAAATTCATGGATCATCAACTTCTATCATTCACATTGGTGGACATTTTTCTGCTAAGGCTATTGCTTTTAAAATCATAAGAAATGGTTATTATTGGCCTACGATATTCTGTGATTCTTATAAATTCGCAAGATCTTGTGATAAGTGCCAAACACTCGCTGTCTTTACAACCTGTCCTTCATATTTCCCTTTTTCTAAATGTGGCCTATACTTTATTGGTTCTATCAATCCTTTGTTATCCGTAGGGCATATCTTTATTTTGACAGCCACCGATTACTTTACCAAGTGGACCGATGTTGTCTCTCTTAGACACAGACAGGATGAGCAGGAAATTTCTTTCCTAGAATCTAATATCTTTTCCAGATTCGACATTCCATTAGAGATCATTACGGACAACGGTCCAACCTTCATTTTTGCAAAATTGACTCAATTTATGGTTAAGTTGGGGGTTAAACATTTCACTTCATCTTCTTATTACTCTCAGGGAAATGGGAAAGCAGAGTCCACTAACAAGAATCTGGTTAGGATCGTAAATAAAATTATAGAATAAAAATCTCTCCAGTGGCACACGCTTCTCACTTATTCTCTCTGGGAAGATTGCACAACCTCCAAAGCAAGTACAGGTTGTACTCCCTTTCATCTTGTATATGGTCAAGAGGATATTCTACCTATAGAGCTAGAGATTTCCTCCTTATGGATGATGTTATAGATTGAAGAATTAAATTCTTCCAATGTTCCCCAAAGGATAAATGCATTATTAGCCCTGGAAGAACAAAGGAAGTTTTCCTTGGAGAACATAAAAATAAGGCAACAAACTGTGAATAACATTTTAACAAATGAGCAAAAGATGATGGATTCAAGATTGATGACAAAGTCCTACTATGGGACTAAACCCATGCCGAAAGAGGAAGACATTCCAAGTTCCATAAACTATGGCTAGATCCTTTCAAAATTGCTTTTATCCTAGGTGCAAACTCATACCTTCTAAAGGATTTGGAAGAGTGATTGTTCTCTTACAGTACTAATGGTTCCCACTTGAAACATTATGTGGAACTAGCTTGATCATTAAACGCTTGTATACAAATGATTGTTGTATATAGTCTTTTGTTTTACAGTTTTCTTTTTACTTTGGTTTGTTGAGTTTTCAATTTCTATTGTTTCCTTCTCATAATAATCAGAAATAAAGTCTAGATCAGTTTTTCCATTAAAATGTCATTCTATAAATATTGTTGATCAATGATAATAAGATACACATGGCTGTCACTATGTACTCCTTTCAAACGTCGCTGAAATTTCTTTTTTCTTTCAATACTATTGTAGGATAGTTGATTTTGTCTTCTTCCCTATTTATGCTAGCCCTTTCTTCCCTCCATCTTGAGATTTAAGAGCATATTAGAAGCATTCTCCTAGAAAGTTTAAGAAGCATTATTTGTTACATATTGTTCTAATGTTATGCATACAGGATAAAACCCCCTCATACATACCACTTTCCATATGTTATTCCCAAAGTCTTGTCTCATTATTTCCCTTAAACCATATTTTCCCCCTGTTACATAACTATTATTTTCAACAGTTTTTTTTATCATCTACTTCTATCGGTCTGTGAAACCAAGAATTCTAATTTTTTAATCTGTTAGGAACAAATTTCCCTATGGAGTCGCCATTTGTTGACTCCCAAAAGCACAACGTGGAATCCCTGCACACAAATTGGTTGTAATGCCTTATTATTTATATATAATTAATATGATACTAGACAGATGGAACCTCGTTGTGTGAATTTGATTGCCCTCATGGTTACCTCGCAAAGATGATTCTCTGAATTAAATTTTTTGAAACTTCCTTCATATGAGATAAATGAAAGATAGGTTTATTGGCGATTTAATTTAAAGAAGAAAGGGAAAAGGTGTTGTTTTAATGAGCATCTTGGTTTATTCTGCTGCATATATATTTTGAATGGTTGATTTGAACTCCAAGCATGAGTTGTATATGGTTATGGCATATGGAACTTATGAATTCTTGTTATTATCATGGAAATTGATTAAGTTGTATAGGGTGGTAATTTTCCCCTAGCGAGGAATGTGGGACATTGGATGTATTTGGTGCTAAGTGTTAAACTATTCATATGAGTTATTGGAAGGTGGCAAATTTGATTTGTTTTGTTTTGATGACACACATAGTGTATGCATTGGTTCATTTGTACTTGGTTGTGGTTGATGGAGTTAATGTAAGAAATGACGTAAAATTACTGCACGTCGCTCTAACCCTACCTCGAGGTCGTCACCCTCACTCGATTCACATTTGGGTTGGTTGTTTTGGCTAGTGATGCATCCGTTTTTCTTGTCCTTGGAAGGAGGAGTTGCGCTCATTGTTTTCCTGGCATTTTTCATATAGGTACAATGGCTCTTGCCTCTCCATTCATGAAACATAGCTCTGCTTAGAATAAAATATTGATGTTGTCTCTTATATTTTCTGGGTTGTGCTTTCTTTCCAAAGTTTAAATGAATGTATGTGGTTTTTGACTGTGAAATTACATATTAAATGGAGTTCCTCCCTGTTGGTGTTTAAGTGTTCAAGTTGATTCATAGTCGAAATTTCCTTTTTGTTTGAATGACATTGCATTTAGAATATGTGGTTTCTCCGTTGTTATGCATGTTAGCAAATAATTATGGAAAATGTTGTTCGATTTTCACTCATCTCTGGTCATTAAAATTCAAGGGTTTTCTTCTCTATGTGATATAAAAGAAAGGTTGTTTTCTTAATGCCATTACCCAGTCTTGAAAGATTTGTAGCTCCTTCAAACTACTTGTCAATTGTTTGTATATGTATGGGCATATTTTCTTTTTGGCCGCCATGATGGGTCTGTGGAGAGTATGTTGTGGTAAGAGATGGTCAAAATGTTCCTTTTTACAAACATTTGAAAGGTTCACATTCGTGTTCGCCCAGACCTCCATTCTTTTATTGAAGAGTGGAAATTTCAAAATCTGAGCTTGATGTATGTTATCAATGGTTAATGCAACATTGGGAGGTTGGCTATTTTCATCTCATTTGTCATATATCTATGGGGTTTTGTCATTTTTCAAATGTATGATGTTAAAATAATAACACCAGGTTCACATGGGTTTTGAAACCAGTCTGTTACACAACAAATATTGAAACTTGTTTCAGCAGCCTCATATGTTCAAGAGTTGTTAGCTTATGTTGTGTTCCATTGCATGCTTGATGTAGTTTGGCTTTTGTATCTATTAACAATATTTCCCAAAAACTTTGATGATAAAAAGAAAAGGAAGTCGCGATTTGTACAGTTGACAGTCCTGCAAGTTTCTTGGGGTTTTATATTGGATGATATTAAAACAACTATATGTTGGATTTGACTTACTAAACAGATAAAAGTTTTGGAAATTATCTTATTGATGGTGATGGCATTTTTTGGATATCATTGCATATAATAGAACATTAATCATTTTTCCCTCTCATTAGACCATTTTTCACTCATTATATCCCCCTCTCCTTCCCAAGAACATTTAAAGAATTCACTATTCTATTATAGTAAAATTTAAATCCATTTTGAAAAGAGAAAGGGTTAACAACAAAAGAGAAAAGACTAAGATAATGACTGGTGTTTGAAAGTTGAACATGGATACAATTTATGTTGCATCTGCAATTGCTTGAACAATACTCGTTGGTCATTCCCCATCCATGCTACCACTTTTCACACATTATATCCCCCTCATCTTCCAAATATCCCTACCACTCCCTATTCAAAACGAAAATTGATTGATTGAGTTTTTCAAAGTTGATGGATGGATTGCATGTGCTTCTGTGTGAATAATAGATCCAACCTTTTGATTTTATTTAGGTAGGGTTTTATGCATGGATTGTTAATATATTTTCATAACATGTTGGAATTTTTCTTTAGAATGAGCTTCTTTAGCAGAGATAGTAATGGCAGAGGAAATAGAGGAAGAGGAAATTGACAGAGGGGTCATAGAAGGCCTCAGTTTTCAATACATTTTGATGTTGATCCACATGAATTAAACCAACTCTTTCAAGATAGATTCTTTAACCTAGTTGGCCATGGGATCCTCCAACCCCAACCTGAGAGACCGTCATTCCAGCAAAATCAAAACATTTCTCGTATATGTGTTCCTCCTAATGTGTCTATACAACCAGAACCGTCTGCCAATTATTGTTGGCAAGAGATTGTCCATCAACCTTCAGTTCATCACCATGATTGACCTACTACTTCTTTGCCATTACCCCCTCCGCCACCACCAAAGAATCCAATTGCTCAAGTTGATCATGTTGTCTCACTCATGTAGTCATCTCATGCTAGTAAGAGGTTAAAAATCGATGTTCCCAAGCCTGTGAACGATAAAGGAAAATGAGTGGCCATTGCCTCCAAATCATCTGAAGAGACCTTTGAATCTATGTCTTCACATATTCATCTTAAGGATAATTGTTCTCACGTTATTAGAGCAATCCAACCTTAAGTTTTCAATCATCTAAGGCTGCCACAGAAAGATAAAAAGTGGACAACAATGAGAAGAGGCCAAATGCCTCTCACAGTAAATATGGTTTTTAATGATGATTTATGTTATTTTCTATTGGGGACAATATTTTTACTTTGACAATGTTTTGGACAAAAAGCATATATTTAGGTAGTTTTTTTGGATAGCATGGATATAATGCTATTTTTGGATATGGTCATTTTATGTTTTGTTGATATTTATATATTTGATTATAAATATGAGAACGAGAGTTACAAGGAGGATATTTGAATCAAATGATTAGGGTTTTATATTTCATGTTTGATGATTATTAAAAGAGATGGAAATGAGAGTCACAAGGGGTCCCACCTATTTATTTATTATTTAATTAGACCCTTACTTGAATATATTATTATTATTATTATGTCTCAACTAATTAGTTAAGCTAGTTAAGCTTAACCAAAAAGGTGGTTGAACTACCATAACCTATTGAGAAGGAATAAAATCTCAATGAAAGAAACAAACAAGGAGGAGAAAATAGAAGGAGAACTTCAGCCATAAGGTTTTCTCTATACTAGTGAGACAATTTCATCTTTCATCCATTCTGATTTCACTAGAAGGATTAACCATCTTGATGACAACATGGTCTTATTGAAGGAAACGGGATTTAAAACCGAATCACATATTTCAGTAGCTTGTTTTAAAGGTGTATGATTTATCTTTGGTAGTTTGTGTTTTCTTGTCTATTTATAAATTAAATTTTATGACCAATAAATAATATTTTGTAGAGTCAAGTGACAACATTTTGTGGCAAGCTGATCCATATCTTTAGTTTCAGCTTTATTTTTATTTTCAGAGTCTTTTTGTATGGTTCCCATCAGAGGCTTCTAAATTTGACTTTGGTCCCTACCCTCACAGGGGTTTGTAAAGAGAATTCAGTCTTTTATCTCAGAATGAAATCAATACACAATCAATTTTCTGATTTTAGTCTCACATATGTATTTTGACGATCTGGTTCATTTTTTTCTTTTATCTCTATGTACACACTCATATAGTTTTTGTACACACTTATGTAATTTTTGTTTAAGTTTATTTATTTTTTTGCACAGCTACATATAATATATAAAACAAAATAGCCTCAGTCCCTTGTACTTAATACCCACAGATTAAGTGATTGTTTTTCTTTGGCTATAAACCCCAGGTTACATTCCCAACTATCTTTCCTTAGCCCGGCAAGATATGAAAATGTTTCAGTAAGGTTCTCCATAGATTTTCCTCAATAAGGTCCACGATAAAAAAAAATTGTTGAAAAATGATAGGTATGATTGCGATAAGGTTGAAGAGAGGAATCCAAAGGGATAGGGCTCAAATAATGGTGCCAACATGATCAAAACTTTTTTTTACTCATGCGGAGTTATACTCTGACCGGAAGAATACTGCAATTTTGAAATGCCCAAATTCTTAACAAGAAGAAATGTATAGTAATTTCGCAACCCAAATGCAAGAGGCACAATTGCCTGACAATAGATCTTGTTTGTTTTGTTTTTATATTTTATATTTTATTTATTTTTCCATCCCAAGGGTTAGGGTATGTAGGGTGTCTACAGATAAGGGTTTTCCCTATGCTATATCTCTTTGATATACGTCTGGGGTCCAACAATAGTACTCGACACAATCTCTCAGAGAATCAACTAAGAAGGCTAGACCGTGCCCTTAGTCGTACTAACCAACTACCTAGGTACTAGAGAGTATATTCCTGAGTGTTGTTCTCAGTGGCACTATAACATTCAGGTGGACGATCGATTTATCTATGGATGGATTCATGATATCTAGTTCGATCCATATATAGGTGTTGTATGATGCGCTACCACTCGAAGGGGTACCAACAATGGTTACAAGGGTGGACAACAGATGTGCGCTTAAGTACCACTTGTATTTTCTACTTGTATGACTCCCCGACTGCGGATTTATGCGCATAATGATAGATCTTTGTACATTTAAGACGTTGGAATGTGTCTCTACCCTGAAAAAAATTAACCCACACTTTTCTACCAAGGAAAGTTCTCTGATACCACTTGTAGTATTCCAAATATAAAATAGTATGCAGAACATATAAATTTTAGCTAGAAATTATAGAACAACAATGATATAACCAGAACAATACTAGAATAACACCAAAAATAGCACCTTGATTAATGATAGCAATGTTCACTTTCCTCTTTGAGGGGGCAACCTCCATTAGTGCAGATCTTTGTTACAATAATATCCAAGACAAAAATTCTCATACCCTCTACTCCTATTTATATTAAATCTTTCTATCCAAAAGAACAATCTAGAGGAAGATCCTTTTAGAAGAGGATGCTTCTATTAGCTCTTCTTACATTTGACTTATTCTTCCTTATTGCTAGGCCTTATTAATATCGGCCTTTATTACATGGAAATATATTATTCCCCTCTTTTTGTCGAACTCCAAAATGCCATAACTTCCTCATACGACGTTTGTTTGAGGTCGTTCAAATTACGTTGGAAATATCTCACTGAGATATACACAATGAAAACAAAGTTACTGACTGAACGATAACTGTGACATCAAAACGAGAACTATGACCCTTAAAACTGATATTTTTGCATAAAAAACATGAAAATCAACCCTCGAATAAAAAAGCGGTGCTACTAGTAGCATTATTTTTTTAACAGGGTCAAAATTACAACACTTTTCAAACGTGTCCTTAAAAAGTCATATAGATGCTCAGAAAAACCTTAAAATCAACACCAAAATCAAAAGGTAATGCTACATAAAGTAAAATGTTTTTTTCTAAACTTTATAATTATAGCTCTTTATGACCTAATTGAAATTGTGACCTTGACAACAAATCCCTATGCAAATAAACAACCCAAAATTGAACTCCAAATGGTCACTTGAAAATTTATTTACAATTTTTTTTTTAACTTACATTAAAAAATAAATAACTAGAAAGAAGAAAATATTTGCAAATATATATTTTTTTAAAATAAAGAAAAAAACACATTAAAAATATATATATTCAAAATTCATATTAAAAAATATATATTAAAAAACAAGGTAAAAAAGAAAAATAATTAAAAAGAAATGAAAAATATTTAAAATATCTCTCCAAAAACAATT
>ML800825.1:512364-529439 GCA_009831015.1 Picea engelmannii
CCCTAAAAGTCAAAACCCTAGGTGTAAACTCAATTAGGCCTAGGACGTCTTCTTTCTTCAATTTATGTTTCAAAACTAACTCAGAAAAAGGGGAATTAGTGTAGCAATGGCTAGGCTATATTCTCCTTAATCAATGGCTAAAAAGAGTCTTCTATCATGGGGACATGAAGCAAGGACCTATTTGTGTGCTTGCCACCTAGGGTTTCAATGATTAAGAAAAATAATAACAATGTAACCATAAATGTAAGAGATTTAACCTACAACCATTCATTCAAGAAGTTTTGCATGAGAAATACACTTACAAATCAATGAAGAGCTTATCAAACCCTAGTTGTAAACCTTCCAATGATAGAAAACACCATAAAAATGCCAAAGATGTGAAAATGAGAGGCAACGTCCTCTATTTATATCATCCTAATGACCTTTAATTACTAAATAGGTCAGTTAAAACATCTGACAAGGTTGACTAACAATATTACACTGTTTGTCACATTAAATGCTAAAAATGTCATAATATGAGCTCAAAAGGGAGACGTCAAGCCCCTCTGAGGGAGACGTTGGCCCTTTTTGGGCAAGATCAACATCCAGAAAGCAGAACGTTGGCCCTTCTAGGGCTCCTGCAAGCTGCCACACATGCCAAATGACCCCAGCACACTGCCACATGCTCCAGAAAATGTCCAGCTGCCTCAAGTGACGTCCTGTCCATCAAAAGCAATCGTCCCATCTACAGTGGGTGATCCCCCTTAGGTCGGGCTGCCATGGTGTCCTGGTAAGGACATCCTTCTTCTTTCTCGTGCAATGGCTCATCACAACGGTGTCCTGCCTCTGTCATCCCAGAAACCATCTGATGGGCTCTTCAACCCCATGGAGGTCCGAACTAATCATATCCCCATGTGTACCGGTCCACTGGTACCTGTCCACCGGGTATGGTCTTGCACATCAAAGACTACGCCCTCCATGGGCTCATCAGTCCTCGGGATCATAGCAATGTCAATCATATTTCATCATTAAATTTATCAAATACATGCATGAAATCCCTATCATATCATCTAAGAGCTCAAAGACATTACACATATCTACTATACAAAGATGAAGAAGACCAACAGAATAACCTATTGGGCTAATACCCACAAGAGATGGAAATTTTCCTCAGAAGATCATTCAAGCCAAGTTTTTATGAGGTGATGTGGTCTAGGGATGTCCAGTCACAGTAAGACCAAGGGCAGGTGTTGTCTGTGGGTGTCTTTGTAGGAGGCGAGCTATACCCATCATGGATGCATTTTTTCCAAGCCCTTTATTGCCTTTATCTTTTTATTTATTGCTTTTCTTTCTTTTTTTACTTCAAGGTCTGACTAGAGGACAATGCCTTGGTGTGGTGACCAGAGCTGATAGTGTTACCCACTGGTATCTTCACAGAGATGATAAGGATGGCTCGTGATGAGACCTCCTTTCCCTTGGCCATGCAACCAAAGGTCACTGCCCTGGCGTGGTGACTAGATGATGGCAATGTCATACTGTTGGATACCTATGAACATAATGGGCTGGCTCGTGATGAGACCTCCCATCCTCTTGGTTAGGTCTTGTTTTATTATTTTTCTTAGGGTCCCTTTAGTTTCTTGTCGAGAGGCTTTTTATTGCCTTCTCGGGGATCCCCTGGGCGAAGCATCTCTAGGTTTTATTTCCTATGGCTTTTATCTTTTACCAGCTGCTTTTACCCCCTGTGCCTTTAGCCCCTTCTTCCCACAAGACAAAGTGTAACCCTCAAAAGGTCATCCTAATGGCCAGACTAGGGGAATGGGATGGATGTGCGGGAGATAAGATGTAAAATGATAAAATGGTGGGAGCGGACGATGGATCTGCAAATCCCCCTTGGTGGCTAACCAAAACCCATGAATATCAGCTTGCTAAGTCACCCCATCAATCACCCCAATAATGGTCAAGCGGATTGGTGTAAGATCCAAGCAGTCATCAGAAATGAAAGGAACCTAATGCATATATAAGAAGGTTATAACGATCAAACATGACACATACCATGATACCTTGGACCAATTACTTCATGGAGCAAGAGTCCTATCCGATGCAAGTCCAAGCCGATGGTGATGGAAGTTGTTGCTGCTGACAGGACAAATCTGGCAGAGAAGAAGAAGGATGGGCCCTCCAGGGCCATGCTCAGGTCAATCTTGCTCTCGGTACTTCATGTCTAGGACCTGTGGGCCTCGAGACATGATCTCCTAGTTATCCCTAGATATCGGGGATAACAATGCCAAGATCACCAAGAGCATATCTAAAACCATATGCTCAACATCACCAACACATGCCTCTACCAAGCATGTACCAAGATCGCCATATATCATCACAAGATATGTGTCTCAACCAAGTACTAATATGTACCATGCATCAACCTGTACCATCAACCATGTACCATAACAAGTGCATCAACCATGCACCAAGCATGTATCATCAATACATGTACCATACCATGTCCCAACCATGCACATCAACCATGTCATGTACCATACCATGTGTTAACAATGTACATCAATACACGTACCATATCATATACCATATACCGTGAAATGTGTCTCAACCATATACCATATCATATACCAAATACCATAAGATATCATCAATGAAATGCCTCAACCATATTCCAAGAATATGTGCCAAATGTGTACCAATCATGTATATAGATCACCAACAAGTTCCTCATACATATACCAAAATGTATCTCAAACGATGTGTCCAATATCCAATATTCTCCTCAAACCATGTGCCTCAACAATATACCATATCACTCATGATATGTCTCAATCATGCCATACACCATAACATCATCAATATGTAACCCTAAAAACATGCATATAAACATACATGTAACTATGTAACAGACCTGGTGTATGTGATCACAAAACTGCAAACCTTCCTCAACTTCAACAACAAGATAATAACATCTTCATCAAACTTTACCTTAGTCTCATGAGACTAGTTTTTGGATTTGTCACAAACCCTAACTTTCAACAATCAAAATTATGTACCTGTAATGAATAAAGGTTTGGAAATTGTACATAATATTCTGCAATTTCTTCAGGTTTCACTACTTGGAACCTCCCAGAAAAGGAGTTATAGCAAAAATAACAAACCTTGCTAAATTCTATCTCATTCTAGAGAACGAACTTGTAGAGCATGCCACAAGAAAAATATTTGATATCTAGATCTGAAAAATTGTACACCACATAATAAGGTCTATAATATATCCAATTCATTTAGTCTCACTGAATTTGGATATTATATGAAGATGTTATGACCATTTTACCCAAAACACATGTTTGAGACTAGTTCTAGGACTAGCCAAAAACCCTATCTACCACAGAGTGTATCTCCAAAATTACAATGACCTAGAAGCTGAAATTTCTACCACAGGTACCTTGATATGTCATATAAATATACGCCAGGTTTCACTATCTGAATAATTCTAGAAACAAATTTATAGTGAAAATGGTAAGATTACCTGTAAATAACATACCTTAGAACACATTCTCACAAGACTTCATCCTCCCTTGGAATTTTGGTCTTATTTACTTCATCTTCCCTATGAAAAACACCTCATACATCCTTGGTTACCCCATAAAAGAATCACTTGGTCACTTAGATAGATATTCAATGAACTTGTGTGTATATATCATGTGCTTATGAGAGACTTCTTGAGGTGTATTTATATTTTTTCTAAGTAACCTCTTTCCATAACTTTAAGACCTCTTTCCTTAAATTTAGGACCTATTTCCTTGACTTTAGGGGTTTCTTGTTACAACTACTTTACCCTTTCACCAATAATTTTAACCAACAATGGGCTTCTTGATCACTCTTCGGGGCTTCCAACTTTACAAGGCCATATCTCCCTAATAGTGAGGAACCATGTGGCATTCCACATATCACCAGAAATGGAATGATGAGTAATATATATCTATGATAGTATTACCTGCAATTTCAATGTCCTTAATTTCCATATTCCTTAATCAACTTCGGTTCCCATAACCACACCTCTAGGGATACATGTAGACTACATCAAATGTACCCAACTAACTCATCGTCAATCTCAATCATACAAATCTCAATCAACTATCCAACATATTTGGACCTCTCGAAGGGTTGACATCAATCTATAATGGTTTACATTAACCTCCAACATCACTTTCCAAGGGTTGACATAAATGACAACCAACTATCCAACAAAGTCTACCAAAAAGTGCATTAGGCCCAATAGTTTGCGTGGGCAAACTTTAGGCAGCTTTTAATAGTTGATTTAAGAGTTACTTGAGAAGTTTGATTAGGGTTTATACAACCCTAATGGTTGTAGATATTTTTTATAATATCACCAAGAACTACTTGAGCAAAGATGATGCCCCAGTGGCTCAATCAAGTTTATAAGGAAAATAATTAGATTCAACTTAGACAACCTTCAAATCATAAGATTCCACGTTAACCAATGCAATAATTTATTTCTCCAATGCAATTTACACTAGTTCCTTTATCTATTGGGTTATGGAGTCAAGTAAATAAAGAGATAAATAATGTTATCTCCTTAGGGGTGTAAACCATCTTAGTCCCCAAGGCAAGCAAATGTTAAGATAGGAAATACTAGGAGGGTGTAGACCCTTTTACTTCTCCTAGTAAAACCTTGTGCAACAAATAACTTCTCAGAGAAAATGATAGATAAATTGTGGGGTTGTAAATCCTTATACTCCCCAAGAAACTTATCCAATCAAACTTGTGACTAAGCAATGAAGCATAATCAAGATAAATCTTTACCTAGCACAAGAAATGACAATATAAACCTCTCCTTACCAAGATAAATCCACCATACATGCCAAAGAAAACCTCCAATAATGGTAGCACACTAATTCTTCCACCAATATCATAAAGACACCAAGATAAAAGAGCACAAGAGAGAGAAATTTTCCCAAGGAGGGTTCAAATTTCAGCCAAGTAATTCTCCAAATGGGAGAGTTATGTTATGAAATGAGATTCACATTATCTCTATTTATATAAAAGTATTAAAACATAGTTTGTCCACTTAGAAAAGGTTAAACATAAGATAAGGGGTTAACAACCCTTATCTTACCCCTTGAACCAAATAATAATATTTAATTTTAACTTTAACACATTAGAAACCCTAAAAGTAAGATGGTGTTACCCCTTTAGGGGACGTTTTGACACTTTTCCAAGTCATTGGAGAAGAATAAATAGGTTGTTGGGGTTCCTTGGGCCTCCTCTTCATGTGTTATGTTCAATCCATGTCTCCTCCGGTAAAACTATTCCAAGTGTCAATGTGCAATAACTCCATCACCATCAAACCCCCTCAAGCATGATGTCAAGCCTCAAAAGTTGATGTTTTATCTCTCCTAGGAAATTTGTTTGGGTAATAGGGGATAGGTAAGATCCTACATGATGCCATGTAAGCCTATGAATGCATGTCTCTATGATCCGATGTGTGGGCCTATAACACCCAACCTGTGGGTTTCTTTCCCCATGGAATCCCAATCTATGTGTGTTCTCCCAAAACTGGCCACCAAGCAAGGTCCTGCAAAACAAAAGGGCACGCCCTCCAAAGATATCAAGTCAAAGATATCATGACAAGTGTAAACCACATCTAATAAGAAAGGAACCTAAAGATGTGCATCAAAACTACCTCATCAAATTAAACAAATACTCCAAGACCCTATACAATTGACCAAGTTTAGGTATGGGAGGGGTGTTATAAAAGTCCTATTGGGTAGAACAAAACCCTCAAGTAGGGGATGCTTCTAAGGATGGAATTTCAAGGTTATTTAGTGGATGATTATGTGGAAGGGTTTTAGACTTCATAGGTCAATTATTTTCACAACATACAAAGGCTTGTATTATCTCATTTATGGGTGCCTTTGTAGAGGGTGGGTGGCACCTTCATTTGTGATGCACTTTTTCCAATCCCATCTTCTTGTTGTTCTTTCTTCTTAGATTTTTATTTCTATTTATATTTCTTTCATGTTTTAAGGAAAAAGTTGAAGGCCAATTTCCTGGCTTGGTGTCCAGATAACGACAATGTCATCCAAAAATACCTCGCATAAATGAGAAAGTTGGCTTGTGATGAGACCCCCTTTCTCTCAGGTGTGTAATTGAGAACCACTACTTTGGCTTGGTGACGAGATGATGGTAATTTCATACCACTAAATACCCATTATCATGATAGGTTGACCCGTGATGAGACCTCACATCCTCCAACTAACCCCATAAGTATTCAATATCATATCTTTTTGTAGGTCCCCCATTTCTTATAGAGGATCGTTTCATTGCTTTCTCAGGGATCCCTAGGCAAAGCATCTAGAAGGTCTATATTTAATCTTTTATATTTTTATCCAACAACAATCCCTCTGGGCCTTCATCCCCTTCTTCCCATGAAATGAGGAACATGTCCTTCTTGGGTCACTAAAGTCAAAGGGCCTAGAGGAGGGAAATATTATGGAAATGTAATGAGAGAAAAGTGGTAAGTATGGTCGGGAATAGTACGACAACCCCTGAAGGGAACCCTAGTCACAAACCTTCCCCAAAAGTTGGCCACTTACTAGGAAAAATATGACACTTACCAAGGTGAAACAGAGTCAAAATCATAATGTCCAAGAATGCATTGTATAATAAAAAGAAACTTAAATACAACATGCTTAAATGACTCAAATTTTAGGGTGATTACCTGCCACAATAATTTACTTGTATCGCACGGATCAAGATCCGTCTTCCTTCCAAAATTTGGTTGGTGTGGTGGATGTGCTGAAAATGGATCAGAATGTGGTGATAGAGAGGGATTTTGTATATGAAAGTGGACACTACTAGTCATGTGGTCTCTTGGCACTCCATATCTACAACCTGAGGGCCTCAAGACATCATCTCCTTAGTTATCCCACAAAATGGGGATAACATATGGCTCCTACTTGGGGACATGTGCTCATTGTAGAGTGCATGAGAACTGCAACATCTCCTGGTAGACTTGTTCCTATACTGAAACAAGAAACCATAAAATCTAGGGTGGTTCTATCACCCTTTGTCCATATACATCAAAATCCAAATGGAAACTAATATGGAAAATATATTTTTATCATTTTTTCAAAAATTTCTAAACTAAGCATGAAATAAATATGCAAGTAGAGAAAAATGAAATATGAAATGCATCTAAACTAATATGAGAAATCAAGATGAAAATGCAAGAAAATCAAGATGACATACCTACTTACCTGGGGCCTAGGCCTTGAAGATCAGGAGATAGATGATGTCAGGTGAAGTCATACAGCCAATGCAACCAGTTGATAATCCCATCAAAGTATCTCCCCCTGTGCTTAATTATGTAAAACAACAAAGATAAGTCAAGCATGTAATGATCATGAGCATAAATAGATATATCATCAATCGTGAAATGAAACTCATGGAGATGGGTGAGAGGGAGGAAATATTGCTAGAAAGAATATCTACAACTCTGATTATCCAAGGAATCATGCCTGAAGTGATAGCCACAATGTCAATCAATGCATCTCCGAAGATGACTATCGTATATAGAAAACGTTTCATCTTCACTCTCACACAAAGATCCACTACTTGTTGAAGACTTAGAGGAGATGAGAGATCAGAAGAAGACTTCAAGGCTTCTCAAAGAAGATATGTGGTAAGGGACAACCTTAGGTCTAGAGAAAGGAAAACATGGCCTCTTCATCTGTGAATACTTATAGAAATCCTCGATATGAAAATAATTCCTCTTTGTAGAGTGAACCTTTGATCGCTCTGAGATGGCCATGTCTTGGTATTCCTCCCAAGTCTTCATCCCCAATACGATATGCATCAAAATTCCCAAGGGATGTTTGAAAAGCATCATGAAAATGTTGCGACCAATCATCCTCGAATAAATATGTAATCATGTCATCACCAGGATGCCAAACATATGAATCATATATGCATGAAAAGTAGTCCTCTGAAGATGACAACTCAAACCCCTTTTCTTGAGGGCTACCCTCATTTTTGTAAATAAGGTTTCTATAAAAATTGAAACGACCAATATCCCACCCACGTCTACCAGTCTGTATGAAAGTGTCTATATGCTCATCAACCATATCTAAAGTTTCTTTCATAAGACCATCAACATGACTGAAAATGATCATCTCTTTGTCTTTGTATGCAATATCTTCAAATTCTTCATCATTGTGGCTAGTTGTTTCTTCAACTTCTTGAATAGGAGGAGATCATGGCTGGACAACCTCAACTTCATCAAGCGGGAGAAATCATAATGATGCCTCAACATGTTTCCCTTTATCAGAATTCTTCTTTCTTTTCATGGGCATGCTCTTCCATCGCCTCATCATTACACAAGGCTTGATCCTTACTGTAAAGTGATTTGTTTTCCATTTTTTTATTGGACAAATCAGTAAGTGAAGACACAAACTAATCTCCCTAAATTCCATAGGAAGCTAGAAAAAAACAAGATAGAATACAAACTTCACCTTAGACTTCATTGTCATATAAACTAGTTCATATAGGAACGAGTGGCATACCTTTTAAATAATGCTTAATCCTCGCTAGTGTCATCCTTGTCGCTCCATCTTTGGATTTTCGGGATGGTCAACCTGTTTAAGAAGCACAAACCAAAAAACAGAGAGAGAACAAAGATATATATATATTCCAATGACTTCTATGTATAAGATCAAGTAGTTATACAATAAAAGCCAAGACACCTTTATAGGGAAGAAATGTATTGCTCCACTATATTAAAATGGAAAGTGGAGAATACAACATGTTACCACTCGGTAATTTATTTGGGCTGCATCAAAGAAATGCCAAGGTAACCTACAAACCAACTTTAGATTGTATTGTTCCTGAGATTGATTCTAAGGCTCAAAGAATAATGTGAGGCATCAAAGGTTTTAATTGAAATGTTTTTATGAGTGCTTTTTTCTACCTTCAGTTTTCTGAGAAATAATCTTTAAATGAAATTAATAATAAGACAGTAGAAAGGTTGTATCTCGTTATCTGAGTCGCAATTGTAATGTCAAATGATGTAGAAATATTTACAAAATTGTTAACAAAGTCAGGTATCAATTATAGATAAGTTTCACCTTGTTTGCAGTAGAATAAAAGTAGAAGATGCACCCTTGAACGGTATATAAAAATAAAGTAATTCACACATATCACAGATATTTCTTTACTCACAATAATAACAGAGGAAAATTTGTTTACTGAATGAAATTTTGGTATAATACGATCACAATAGATGTAGTACTAAATTGCAATCAATCACTCTTCAAGAATTACAGAAAGAAATTCGAAGAAATGGAAACACAGAGGGAACATATAACTCAAATTGAATGAAACTTAGAATCTATGTTTGCACTTGTATTAATACTCAAAACGAGTTTATATTTTACATTCGACAAGAAGCAGCCCCAACATTGGGCTCGAAACCACCCTAAATAGATCTAAAATCTATCTATTTATACAAAAACTGTCTCAACTGGAAACCGTTGGACTTCCTACAATAGAATACCATTTGAATGAAATAACAACATGCAAATATTGTTGAGTTTTGATTTTATGTGTTGGTGCTTCATCTGTCTCTTCATTTGCTCGCAGATGCATCTATTTTCCTTTGTTCTTTGAACTGGGTACACATGTCCATTAAGGTCACCACAATCATTGGCTTACTGTCTTTGCCATCTGATTTTTTTTCCATCTGTCCCTTCTGATGCGTTTATTGGGATAAATAATTGCAGTTGAAGATATGGGGGTGTAACTAGAAAGATAGCTCGGCGTTGGCTCATTATGGGATGGCTAACAGTTACAGGGATGAGTAAACGTTCACGAACAGGATGACGTGGGGACAAGTATCCAATAAGGAGGTGGGATGAGTGGATGCGAGAATGTAGGTGGTGAGGTGGACGGTATCGAGAGCGTGGAGGGTGTGATAGGATAGAGGGTGAAAGGTGGAGTGGGTGGAGGACAGGTGTTCAGTCAGGATTCTAACGGTCTATTTTGTGGGGGTGCATGGAATTGGTTTTGAGGTAACCCTCCTTTTTCCCCACAATGCACCTAGTGATGCCACATACCCTCGAGAGAAAATCGGGGTTTAAATTGTGGGAAATCCCTTCAAAATTAAACCCCACGCAACTTCTACCCCCGCAATTTCTCTTGGTCGTTGATCTTCATGGTCCATTAAAAAATAAATTTTGATCTTGTAAAGTGAGATAAGCACCCAAAGGTTAAGACGAGGTCACAACTCTCGATCACATCTAGAGAAGACAGAGTGAAATTCGTGCAATTCATGTATATCGATCCAGGCATGGGACATGTGTCAGACGATCCCCATATTCATAGATCTCGTACTCCAAGAGGAAGCAAGCAGTGCTGAGTAAAGAAATCACGAAGTCTTGAAGCCTGGAGTTCATCTGGACTGTTGATTGAAGCAGACACGTGGCAGGAGATCATGTACTTTGACGGATTTGCGATGTTATGCATCTCAAAACCCCTAAAGCCTGGAGTTCCGAAGTAAATCTCAATCGTCCAAATCAAAAGGACAAGCGACGCCAGGTCTCTCACTTCGAGGATTTGTATTGTTTCACATCTCGGAATGCCCAAAGCCTGGAGTTCTGAAGTAAATCTTAGCCATCCAAATCAAAAGGACACGCGACGCCAGATCTCTCACTTCAGGTACTTATCACTCCGGAAGGTTTACGAGGTTAAGCATCTCGAAATAACCAAATCCTAGAGTTCCAAAGTAAATCTCAACCGTCCAAATAAAAATGACACGTGGTGCTATATCTCTCACTTTGGGGACTTAGCACTTTAGAAGGTTTGCGAGGTTAAGCATCTTGGAACGCTCGAAGCCCAGAGTTCCAAAGTAAATCTTAGTCATCCAAATCAAAAGGACATGCGACACCATATCTCTCACTTCAGGGACTTAACATTTCAAGAGTTTGTGTTGTTGTGCATCTCGGAATGACAGAAGGTTGGACTTCCGAATTATATCCCAGTAGTCCAAATCAAAAGGACATGTGCCATATCTCTCACTTCATGGACTTAGCACTTTGGGGGTTTGTGTTGTTGTGCATCTCGGAATGACAGAAGGCTAGAGTTATGAAGTAAATCCTAGTCGTCCAAATCAAAAGGACACGTGGCACCAGATCTCTCACTTCGGGGACTTATCACTTCGAGAGTTTGTGTTGTATACATTCTTGCTCCCATTTCTGTCTATTTATCCCCTCCCTGCCATATTTTGTCCCTTTCTTAGTTTATCAGGCTTTCAAACTGGTTTAGCATTCTACTAGATTCTGAAATCTGGTCTATCGAGCTTCCTTGCAACTTTTAATGGCGCCATAATCATTGGGGAAATAATATTATCTTTCCTATAACAAGAAAAGTCTATAGTATTTTCACTGAATGAAAAATTCTAAATTGTAAATGGTAAAATGATTTTGAAATTCGAAGAACTTTATAAAATCTATCATTCTTCGTATAGATCTGTTTCAGAATTATTAAAAAGTCTAATGGAATTTATCACCTGGAAAATCACAATAATTATTCAAAATGTTAACTTTAGCCAATCATAAACATCATTAATAATTCGACGGTTCGGGAGTTCATATGTTTTGAATGTAAGAGGGCATAAATCTCTCGAAGGTCGCATTTGTGGAGAAGTTAATCTCTTATTAATCACTTTTATGTTTCAATTAATCATGTTTTAAACATTGAGTTAGACTTAAGTACTTCGGTGGTTCGGCGTTCGAGAGTTTTGGATGTAGCATGATTGAAATCCTCCGAAAGCCAAATTCTCGGAATAATTCTCTAAGTTTTTTTCTTTTTTGGGTAAAACTTTTATTTCTAAGAAACAAAATCTAAAGTTCAAAATCTCAAAATTATACATGTTCCAATAGGTTGGATTCTGACCCTTCCAACTAGAGAGGGCTCTCTCAAACATGTACAAACTGAAAATACTCAAAAATATTTGGCAATGGACACACAGAGGTCAGATTCTGCAATAGGACATGTTTGTTTAGGTTTTTAAAAGGGTTGGTAAGACAAACAAGAGGAAGAAAACATTGGGCAATGGGGTCAAATCCTGAAATATACTATGAATATTAATATAGAAAATGTACTCCTGAGGGAACGGAGGTAAAGTAAGTATATCCTTCAACAATAAATAGTATTTCAGATGATGGCAAGACAGAAAAAATAAAATCCCATTACAAATGAGAGAATCAAACAAAGATGAATTATCAGTTGTAACTTTAGAATAAATAACATAAGGATGACTACAATGAATATATCACTTAATAGAGAGTGAATTATGGACTTGTAATCATTAAACACAACAACTGCATTAACCATATGAAAGGAGCATCTATCAAGGATGGATTCCAATCATGTACTCTTAGCTATGCTTAGAAGAAATAATAGAAGTGAAATGAATGTGAACTAGAGGAAAACACACTAAAGAATACACCGTGATAAATCTCGGCTATCAGAGAGCATTGTACTACTGTATTAATTCATAAGGACATTCTGAGAAATTTACACACAGTCTCTTCGCATTCCTGGTTGAAAGTCCCCCCCCCCTTCTCTACTCTTTTACAATGAAATATATAGCACTAAAGATCCCTTTCCAGCTCACAACTTTGAACTCTAACCCCTTTCCCAAAATAGAAACAACTACAAGTAGAACATGACACGTTTTAACTGATCTCCTATTTTTCAGGAGAAAAAATAGGTTTCAAAACGCCACCTGTAATTCTCAAACCTGTAATTCTTAAAACCCAGTGGTTTGGATTTCGACCCTCCTTAAAAAATTAACCCTTGTTTACTTTCAACCCCCGAAATGTTTATGCGCCCTCCATCCACCCTTTGACTTTTCAATATTAAAAATTGAGATTTGTGCCCATGATTTGACGTGAGGTTGAGAATTAAATATTGGATTAAATATTAATATAAAAATATTTATATTAATAATAATAAACCCTTTTCCATTTTTCTAAGGACTTTGGGCATATGAGTCTCATCACATGACTTTGTGGATAGGATAAGGGAGCTTAAGCTTAATAAAAGGAATATTTTTAATTTTCAACGGGAATATGATAATAAGGGTAAAAATGAATGAAGTGATGGAACCGAGGGATTTAGATAATCATTAAGGATAGATATAGGTTTGGGATATTTGTCAATTTTGACTCGTGGAGGACATGACTATTTTGGATGATTATCGAGTGAAGGATTTAGGTGATGGGAGCTTGACGAAGTTGGTGAAAAAGTTTTAAAATCTGAGTGGAAATATAGCACAAGGACAAGATGCTTTGGAAAAATTAATGCAAATTAGTATGTGATAACATTGGCTCCAATGGGGATGTTATCCCCCCAATGAGGTAGCAAAGAAATTGTAGACCTGGTGCCTGATCCATTGGGATGCTCCCAAAACATGTGTGTACCCTACTCTGACCTGTCACCAGTATCCACTAAAAACCAAAGTCTATACACTGCTCTCAAATGAAAACTGAAATCTAAATACACCACTACAATCTGAATGTACACATTGCTGAAAACCCAAACTGAAAATTGCTTGACCAACAAGATTATTTTCACACTCCTATCTACTCTAAAAATGATAAAATGAATACTCAATCAAGTGATGCCAAAGTGTCAATGCATCCGATCAAGCAATTGGCTTCCTGATTGTCCTCTTCTCACATTTTTCTTAAGCAAGTAGAAACATGTAAAAGATGGCAGCTGAAAACAAAAATTGGATCCAAAATCAGAGCTTATGAATGAAACAAATTCCTCCTTCACTGATGATTGTAATAGGATGGCCACAGGATCTTTAAAACCATGAAAAATAATTTCTTCTTGATGAACAAAAATAGAAAGGCAAGCCTCTTTCATAAGTGTTTGTTGTTCTTGCTATATTTCTTCAATCCTGAGAACATTTTCAAATGAAATGGCAGCAATAGTTTTGTCTACTCTTCCATGTCAACAAAAACATTCATACATTCTTGAACATCTTCAAATATGAAAGCCATATTATGTGCATCAAGGCTATCCTCTTGTTCATCAAACAATTCTGATTTGGTTTTATTAACCTTCTGGAAATTTGCTTGAGGATTGTCATTTTGACTTTCAAATGAATGAATGGAAATAAGTTCTTTCTCATAATCTTCTTACAAATGTGAAAAGATAACAGTATTATCTATTCATAGTCTAGAGTTCCCGTGGATGCATTTTCAAAACCATAATTTTCAAAGGAATCAAATAAAACAATTTCTCTTCATTATCTTTATGTATATCTGATTGAAAAGTGGCATACATTGTTTTGTTGCTTTCTTGAAACTCTATGTCATTTGTTGGTTCACTTCTTGAAGTCTCCATAGATGCATTTTTATAACCCTCATTCATGTCTATGCCACTTAGAATTTGAACAACCACACCATTCACAGGGGAAGAAAGACAACTTTGAAACACTTTGTTTTGCTAGAAATATTGTTGAATATATTCATCAAGTTTAGGAGAAGGAAAATAAAATTTAACAACAATTTCTTGATCGGCTTCCTCTTCAGCCAAAGCAGGGGATACTATTTTTTTTTGGGATGAATATTCATAAAGGGATTCTATGATTTCATCATTCATCCACTCTTCATTTCCAAAAACATTTTCAAGGTACTTAATGAAATGTTCACAAAATTCAGAACAATCTTCAAACACCAAGAATGAAGGATTAGATTCTCCATAATGCTCAAATAATGTTATGTGGAAGTACTTAAGAGAGTATAAGCTACCTGATTTTAAACATTCATTCCATAATATTTATTTCCCCTCTAGAGTAGCCATAAACATTTTCATCAAACAATCCTCATGAAATTCAACCCCCATCTTACATATGTTCATGTGAAATCTAATCAAGTGCAAGGCAACATCATTTCCTTTCCCATATTTGAATTTAAGCAAATATTTTTGCCAATCTATGTGAGGAATACGATTTGGAAAGCCAAGAATATGAGAGCGATTCATTGGAGCATACCTTGCAGATCTGTGATCCATCTTGAAGTAGTGGAGTCACCAATAAAATCTTTAGGCTACTGAGTCTTTGGACAATGGAGTCACCAATAAAATCTTTAGGCTACTGAGTCTTTGGACAGTGGAGTCACCATGAAAATTTTGAATTCTAGATTCTTGAAAATGAATTCGCCAAGTGAATGATGTACAAACTTTCTGTGTCTGAATACTTTTCACCTGTTGATTAAGGTTGGTTGTCATTGATGTCAACCCTTGAAGAAAGACCTGTAGCACAAAGGTTGGGTAATGGACCCCAGATTGTTTGATGTAAATATGACTCATTATTGTCTTGTCATGGTTGATAATAAGTAGAAATGGATGAGCTCCAAAGTGGTCCCCTTATGGTGAAATCCCTCATGGGAAGACGCTTTGCGGATTGAGTTATCCTAGAAGTATGGTTAGAGAACCCATGTTTATTTGTGGAATAATGAGATGAACGCCAGTGAATTTTTCAGTCAAACTATCCTAGATGGATAATGCTTGTCATGCCATTTCCGGTGGTATGTGGAACATCACGTAACTCCTCACAATTAGAGAGTTATGGCCATGAGAAGTTGGAGAACCCAGGTTTGGGTAATGGACCCAAGTTTGTTTGATAGATAGCGGTATGAGTTTTGATATACTTGTTGGCAAATGTTAAACAGGTAGCGTAAGCTTGTCATTGATGGCAAGTACAACAGTAATGATGGCTTAAGTACAACAGCGAGCGTAAGATTGTCATTGATGGCAAGAACAACAGTGATGATGGCTTGAGTACAACAGCGATGATCAACAGGCAAATAAAAGATAAGTCCAGGAAGATCGAATGATCGATGGAAACATTGATAAAATGATCGAAGGCCGGAGAAGAATTTCTGATCATTGGATCTCATTCAAAATTCCCGAAAGAATGAGGGTCGTCATATCAGAATATAGACAAGAAGAGCGCTAAGCAGGAGGACCGTCCATCTCAGGGTGTTATGTGGACCGTTGATCCAACTCCCTTTCGGAGTTTCGCGGATCGAGAGTTGGAAGTGTCAAAGAAACAATGCAACAGGAATCCCGAAATCGCGATATGCGATATAATGATTTAATCGCAGCCATCAGATCAAGATAAGATCTGGACCATCGATCTGACTCACGTCAACAAACCACGTCAGCTAAGAACACGTGGCACAACTAGGTAATGACAAGTGTCAGTCTGATTCAACATTTCAAGCACATGTAAGTCACGAATCAGGGTGACACGTGGCAGGTGCTCGACACGTGTGACGTCAGCAGGTTTACATCCATGTCAGAGTTTCGAGGATCGCGAGTTGAACATGTCAAAGATTATTAACATCAAGAATCCCGATATCGTGATATGAAAAATCACGATGTAATCTGAGCCTTAGAACCAAGCTCAGATCTGGACCGTTGATCTAACTCCATATCGGAGTTTCGGGGATTGCAACATGGAGAGGCAAGTAAACAATGCAACAAGAATGTCGATTTCACAATATATGAAATTGCGATTCAATCGCAGTCGTTGAATCAAGCTCTGATCAGGACCGTTGATCCCATGCCATTTCGGGGTATCGGGGATCGCGACTTGGAGAGTCGAGATGTCTCATCTCCATACTCAAGAAATGTGAAACCGTGAAAGTGCCTTATGCATAAGGCTGTGGTCACAACCCATGGTCATGAGAAGGGAAGGAGTTATTCTAGATAAGCTCCATTTCGGGGTTTAAAAGATCGTGACTTGGAAAGTCGAGATGCCTCATCTCCAGATCCACGAAACGCGAATTCGCGAAAAGCGCTTTTTGCATAGGCGCTTGGTTATGACCATAGTCACATTGGGGAAGGAGCTAGTGTAGAAAATCTCTGTATCAAAGCTTCGGAGATTGCGACATAAAGTTTCAAGACACTTGGGCATAGGAATGCCGAAATGCCGAAACCCGATTTAAAGGCAAGATTAATAAAGTTCATCCAACGACGCAAATAAACCTAAAGGA
>ML800825.1:548491-568161 GCA_009831015.1 Picea engelmannii
CACAGGAAAGTAACTTCCCTATTGCAATTCTTTAAAGATCAATCTAAGAATCCTGGATTACATTAAAATAATACTTGCAATGGGAAAGAACAACTATTCTGCAATCAGAGAACAAGACCCTTACTCTCAAACAGAGACTTCAGTACTAACACTCTTTTCATGAAAACAGTAATGCAGGAAACAATTAACTCTATCTAACAGAGAACAAAGCCACCTAGTTCCTTTCTTTCTAAGCAGGAGCCTTGAGCCTTATTTCTGTTTTAGCACACTTGTGAGGTTGAGGTTTACAGAGAAAAGGGCAGTCTGATTCCTTCCTTTCTAAGCAGGGATCTCTAACCCAGTTTCTAGCTAACACACTTGCAGAGGTAAATGAAATCTACAGAAGACAAGGTGTTGTGATTCCTTCCTGTCTGAGCAGGAACCCTTTAAGCAAGTCTCTGGCTAGCACACTTGCAGCTGTAAACGAAATCTACAGAAGACAAGGTGGTGTGATTCCTTCCTGTCTGAGTAGGAACCCTTTAACCAAATCTCTGGCTAGCACACTTGCAGCTGTAAACGAAATCTACAAAAGACGAGGTGTTTTGATTCCTTCCTGTCTGAGCAGGAACCTTTAACCAACCCTCTGGCTAGCACACTGGCAGAAGTAAATGAAATCTACAGAGGGTAGGATATTTCAATTCCTTCTTGTCTGAGTAGGAACCTTTAACCAAGACTCTGGATAGCACGCTGGCGAAAGTAAATGAAATCTACAGAGGGTAGGATATTCCGATTCCTTCCTGTTTGAGTAGGAACCTTTAACCAAATCTCTGCTAGCCTTATAAAATCATCACACAAGATTGCTGATAAAAAGAATTACAAATTCCATTTAATAAACTAAGACAGAGTCAGTAGTGTTTCAGCAAAACGGAATCCATTAAAAACAGTGTTTCAGCAAACGACAGTTAAACAAAGCATGAACAAAAATTATACTAACACACTTCTAACTAATGGTTGAATCTTGTGAAGAAGGTGGGCCCTCCCTTCTCACAAGATTCCCTTGAACGAAAGGCTAGAGAAGGATACTCAAAGAAGTCTTGTATTCATTTGTCAAAATATCACATTACAATTTGGAAAATAGAATACGTCCCGCTTCTCTGGAGTTGCTTCAATACATAAAACTTGGATCCCTTGAATGGTGATTTCCTCTGATTTAAAGAGGATATCCCTTTGATACAATAATTACAATGCATAACTGAGCCTTATCCTAAATCAGATCTTCTTTCTAAACCAACATAGGATGTCCTAGTCTCACGCAACCGAATGCTATTACAGGAGCTGAATGAGGTATTACTGTTACGGCTGGTGTAACAACTTCTTGTTGTTGTTGCGGATGATGTTTCAGCATCGCAATTCGTGGGCTGTTTCAGCCATGTGAATTGCACTCTGACTGTGTTGACCGCTGACTGTGACGGCTTCCTTGTGTTTCAGCATCGTCGGTTCTGGCGGTTTCCTCTGTGTTTCATCATCTGCAACTCTGGACTGTGTAACAGCTCCGTGTTTCAGCATCTGCGACTCTAGACTGTGTAACGGCTTCGTGTTTCAGCATCTGCATCCTCAAACTATAAGGCAGCTCCGTGTTTCAGCATCTGCGACCTCGGACTGTATAGCAGCTCCGTGTTTCAGCAACAACGACCTTGGACAGTTCTGTGTTTCAGCAATAGGCCTCAAATGCTAATCTGCAGTTTTGGACACTTATGCATTTCTAATCAATAGTTAAGTACGAGAGTGATGTAAAATATCATGCAAAACAGATTAAATGTATAGTAATGAGAAGGGACGTTGTATACCTTTGAGATGATCAGATAAAGTGATAGTATGAGTCTAAATGTAGGTGATCAAGAGTATAATGGTGCAAAAAGTATAGGCAAAAAGGTACATTGTGTGGTCCTAACAATGAATTAAATATTAATATAAATATTTTAATATAAAAATATTTATACTAATAATAATAAACCCTTTTCCATTCTTCTAAGGACTTTGGGCATATGAGGCTCATCACATGACTTTGTGGATAGGATAAGGGAGCTTAAGCTTAATAAAAGGAATATTTTTAATTTTCAACGGGAATATGATAATAAGGGTAAAAATGAATGAAGTTATGGAACCGAGGGATTTAGATCAGCATTAAGGCTAGATATAGGTTTGGGATATTTACCAATTTTGACTCATGGAGGACATGACTATTTTGGATGATTAGTCAAGTGAAGGATTTAGGTGATGGGAGCTTGATCGAGCTGGTGAAAAAGTTTTAAAATTTGAGTGGAAAGATAGCACAAGGACAAGATGCTTTGGAAAAATTAATACAAATTAGCATGTGATAACACAACCCATGCCTTGATGTTGCAAGATCCCTTTCAATGGATCTTTTCTCCTACACACACACCTTTTCTCCAATGCCTTTGATGAAGAAGACCCACAATCTAACTTAGAGAGCTAAAGCAAAGCCATCTCAAGTATAATCTATAGCAGAACTCTTCATTAATATGCAAATCTTATCATTTTCAACCTTAGCCTTTTCCATGAGAGATCCCTCTTTATATAGGGTGAAAGAGGGATGGATGAGTAGATTAGGATGATCCCACTAAATCAGAGAAGCGAGTAATATCCAAACCGATCAGAGGCCACCTCATCTTCTAGAAGTTTCCCTTCTAGAACATTTGTGAATTTTGACTTTTCCCTTACTTAAGCATTGTCGTGCCCTATGCACAGGCATCCTGCGACAATGTCATAGTCCATATTTGGTGCAGAGTGCGACGATCAAGTATCGTCACACCCCAAGCATAGAGAAGGGTGTGACAATCTTCCTTGTAACAGTTTTTTAGGGAGGAAAAGAAAACCACTTTTCTCTTGGAGAAAGTCTCTTTCAATATTTTCAAGGAACACGGAAGTGAGTTAAGAACATGATGTCAGTTGATCACTGGGGTGACCAAAATAATGTGTAAAAGAATGCCCCCCAAAGTATGAAGTTGGAACCTGTGACAGTTGAAATAATTTGTAGAATGTGTGTGTTGAAAACAAGGAGCACATCAATTGGGAACCTGCAAACAACCAAGCATCTGCATAATAATATACCATCTTCTGAGGTAGGCGTTTCCATACTCAGACTACAAGTGATGCTATCATAAATTCTAAGTGAATCATGGCCACTAAACATACATTGTGGATCCATGTCATCATAATTCATCATAGCCACGAGAAATACATTGTGGATCTATGCTCTTAAGGAATTCAAATTCAGACATAGCCACAAGACATACATAGTGGATTTATGTGTTAGTACAAACTTATGAATACTCTGCCGCAACCTGGACCGATATGATGAGATCCAGGGTCTTCAATTCCATATTCTCTAAGTATGAATCTATCCATGTGATTATAGGTGTCGAAGTCAAACATGGTAGAAACCACTTGATTGCCATTCATTAATGAAAACCGTTAACAAGTGTGAGGGAAATCACCATTGATGTCAATGACTCCCAAGGTACTCCTAGTACAATCCAACGAGTGTGAATGAATGATTTTAAGTCAAACACTCGATGGAATCTTCCAATCAGGGGCCAATGATGTGAACCCACTGTTGAAATAAAGGAAGCATGTCATTGAGTCATACAGGCTCCAAGGTACTAATGTGATTTCTAAGTCTTGTTCCCAGATAATGAGTTGAAGTCGACAGGAAAAGACTCGTCATAGGAGGGCCTTAATGTATACCCCATCAATGACACAAAATATGTAATAGATTTGAAGTATATCAGAGTATGAAGTGATTTGAAACTGACTCGAGGAAGGCTGATATGGTAAAAAAATTATAATTGCAGATGGTCGACTCGATAGAAGGCTAGTTTAGGTTGGACTTCTCTTGAACATATGAACAACACGATAATTATCTTGGAAACATTGAATCAAAGGAAAACCAAACATATGAACTTGTGGATGGTCAAATGAGAGACAAATGGATTTCCCAACCCGGATACAATGATGAAGGGGGGTGTCATGTTCAAGAGTGACTTTACTGCCACTAACACATCTACAGAGACACATTTCTTTCCTAATTTTCCCCCACAATTTCTAGCGAGTACCTCTTTATTTTTACACAAGATTGAGGAGGATGAGTGCCTTGGAGTATGTTTAACGAACCCTAATAAGGAGTGGTTCGATCCCATATGGGCCTTTCGATGTTTGTTTAACGAGTCCAAAGAAAGAAAACTTAGGGGTTTTTCATGTTTAGAGAGTCTGAAAAACACTTAAAGAGAACTCCATAAGGTTCATTTTTGTAAGTTAGTCTGATGAAACCGAAAAAGAGATAATCTACCACTCATCAAGGGTTTTCTTCAAATACTTTTACGAGCATGAAAAGAACAAGGTCACTTGGTTATCTTTTCATGTTTAGGGAGCTTGAAAAGCGCTTAAAGGATACTCCATAGGATTCATTTTTCTTATTACCAATGTGAGTTCGAAAAAACAAAAAAAGATTACTCGGTTGCATTCTCATGGTTTCACGAGCATGAGAAAGAACTAAGCCTATACTCGAAGTTTTTCCTAAAAAACCCTAAAAGCATCTATAATAAAAACACACAAAAACAATAAAAAAGGGTGGACCCATGTCAAACGTCTCGTCCTTAGATCTTTCACTATGTAATAGAAAACACTTTGCAAAGTTGGTTAAACTTTAGGGCATGGGTAAAATATAAAAAATAATTTAATTTTGCAATAAAATATGGTAAAAAGAAATAAAATAGGCCAAAACAACCCTTTTACCATTTCGTTTTTCAATTTCACCCAAATAGTGCCCAAAACCCCCTTTTTCTCCCAAATTTAAACTGTCAATTCCGGAGCATTTGGTGGATCATCTCACAAACTGCTTCCATCAAAAAGGTAATATTTTGCCTCTTTACCTTTTCATGGTTTACAATTTCATTTTTATTGGTTTATTGTTGAGTTTGGGTCGATTTCTTGGGGGTACCTGCGCTTTCAGATCGTTGTAGACCCACAGTTTCGTGAACTACGACGATCTAAAATTGCCATAGGGGGCTCAAAGACAGGTTGTGATGACGTCTCTCTACATGAAATCAAAGCCCTGCAACAACCGCAACTCAACTTTTGAAAAGATAAAAGGAGTTAGGAAAACTTCCAAGAATTTTTTTTTTATGATTATAATCCTCTTTTGATGTTACTTCGCAGGTTTTCCTCAGTCAAAATGTTCAAGTGGAGAGAATGGGAGAATGAGGAAGAAGACTATTTTTTCGAGAATGACCTGGGCACAGTTATGGCACTTAGGCAATGTGGATTACTCATGTTCTTCAAAATTCAAGGAATGAGAGCCCAACTGAGATTGCTAGAGTATCGGGTCCACCTGTGGGATGTGAACGAACAAGCCTTTCATGTGCGTCTGCATACTCACATTGGATATAGATGACATTTAATTTCTGATGGGTTTATCTCTCCGAGGCTCTCAGGTATCACTCTCGGGAAGCAGGGGTGGGGGAGAACCCATGGATTACTATGATGCACACCATTGCGTGCCTGGTATGGAAAAACATAGTGGCAAGGTGGCCATTAGAGATGTTCGATATTTACCATTGCGGACCATCCTCTATACCATTACCTGGATGGTACGGAGTGAAACTCCCCACATGGATTTGCAAAGCCACTTTCAGTATGCCATAGAGTGCATGGAGCCCAAGGTCTTCAACTGGTGTGAGGGTGTCTTAAAGAACATGAAAAAGAAAATGACAAAGTGTCAAAATGGTCGATTTAAAAAGTTTGGTTACGGGTCCATTTTTGTGTCCTTCTTCTTGGAGAGGGTACACGTTTTACATCTACAGGTGGAGTGCGAAATACCCTCTCCACAAGAACCATGGATTAAAAGATGGGTGGACTTGATGGTTCATCACGGTGGCGTGCCTATCGTCAAGTATGACGATGTTTTCTTCCAATGGCTAAGAAATCAGCTAATCACGGTGGAGGATTATGCGTACGCCGGGATGGACTTCTATGGGGATCCTGACTTAGCTCTTCCTGAGGGATATTAGTGGTGAGACATAGATAAGAAGGAAAATTTTCATTATATGATGTTTTTGATATTTTAATTATATAAATGTTTTTTGTCATTTATCCAAGACTAAATCAAGTGCGCTCAATAATGTAGATGTGGCACCTTATCGTCCTCTGGGATCATCTCCCATTCAGAGGCGAGGAAAGAGAGGTTTTGTAGCAGGAGTGGTCGTCACAGATCTCGAGGCAATTGAGCATAATCTAGAGGGATTAACTATGAATATCCTTGATGCCATGGTGGATGAACTTCCTCAGCATTATCAACACCATACAGTTGGCGTATCTGCATCTATTGGCTGACTGATCCGTAGAGTGGCACGGACAATTGTTAGTTACAACGAGAAGCATCCTTGATGCTTTTGTATATGAAGCCATAATATTCACTTTTTGATATTTTGGTCCTTGGACAAACACATTTTTGTAACTTTTATCGCTATTAATATAAAGTTCCTACCAGCTTACTTGTCTTTTTCAAATGTGTGTTTGGATTTATAAATGTCTCAGATGTTTGTCTAGAACATAATTAGCCAATGCATCTATCAATATGTTTAGACATCTAGGAATATGTTGATATTTGATATAATCAAAATGTCTTTCCAAGAGGTAAATTCTTAAGTATACCCTTAACAAAGTAGGACTTCGGATGGAATAAATGTTACTTAACTACATCACTACTAACTGTGAATCGAGTCGTACAATAAGATGACGGATGCCAAATGAAATGGAGTCAGTTAATATTTCAATAATTGCATTGTATTTCACGATATTATTAGTTGCACGACCAAGGAAAACACTGTGTAGACTGATCAACTCATCCATAGGTGCATAGATTGTCCATGCAGTAGACGCTAGGTTTTGAGTACTGTGAATAGAACCATCAGAAAATCCGATATAGGGTAGCGAAGACAATGACATCTGGAAACCAAGAACAATGCAAGGTAACCAGCTAAAAGGCAGAACAAAAATGAAAAAAACACACTAGAGTATAATACACTAAAAATACACAGCACTCATGCAAAAATAGTTTAAGCATAGTACTTCTTCAAGTAAATATCATTTATGGGTTCACCCACAGGAATTCTATCATAATCTACCAGCTCATAAGCCCCTTTCTCCTACACTCGTTTCACAATATAAGGGTCACGCCACATGGGCTCGAATTTACTGTCCCCTAATAAGTCACGATCTTGTTCATAAAGAAGAACCAAAACACCCTCAGAAAAAACACGTGGTTTGACATGCTTGTAATATTGAGCTTTGACACGCTTCTTCTGAGTTTCAATCATTAAGGCAACATCACGGTGAGTCGTGTCTGATTGCATCAAATACAAGAGACGTTCCTCTTCAGCTGAGGTGTTAGGAAGAAGTTCGACGGCTAGTTTCAAAGATGGGATTTCACATTCAATCGAAAAAATATCTTCAATACCATATACTAACTGGAAAGGTGTGAACCCTGTGGCAAAATTAATATATGTTTGATAGGCCCACAATACCAAGAAGAACATCATGTGCCAGCTTGACTTGTGAATTCCTATCATCCGTCGAATCATAGTAGTAATAATTGTGTTAATTGCTTCAACCTGGCCATTGGCCTATGGATAGTAAGGTGTTGAGTTTTCATGTCAAAGACCCAACTTCTCGGTAAGTTTAAACATCATGAAATTGTGAAAATGACTACCATGGTCAGTGGCGATGGCTTGAGGGACACCAAATCTAGTAACGATATGATTTAATATGAATAATGCTATAGTTTTCCCGGTGTTATCAAATGTAGGCATCGCCTCGGACCATTTAGTGAAATAATCCACAACTACGATCATGTATCCATGCCCCCCAACCGAGTGAGGGTTACATGTCATGAAGTCAATGCCCAATTTAGAAAATGGACCAATGAAAACTACAAGGTAAAGAGGAGCAAGATGAGATCAGATTTTATTGTTATACGTTTTACAAAAATGGAATTTATGGACGACAGTAATGCAATCCTTAAACAATGAAGGCCTAAAGTAACCAGCTCGTAAGATCTTTTGGGAAGTGGCATACCCAGACATATGACCACCACATGCTCAGGAATTGCAGTCATTCCAGCTTCATCGTAAGTTAGGAATCATCGAAAGATCGAATTAATACCATGACAGTAAAGGGTATCACCAAGGATAATGTATTGGCGGGCTTGATACCAAATATGACGACGATCCACACTAGAAAGATCGGGACATAAATTTTGGGTTTGGAGATAAATGATAATGTCTCCATACCATATGTAGTTAGAATTGATCAGAAAGAGAGACTCATCAGGAAGGGAATCCTCTGCCACAGTTTCTTTCTTAGCAGAGGGAAGGTCACATATCAATTCAGCAAAAACCAAAGATTTCTTTGATTTGGCACGCTCAAATTCCAAATCAAACTCCTCGAGAATGACTACCCATTTGGAGTATTTTCCCCCCAGAAATTGTCGAGTAAGGATGTGTTGCATAGGGTTGCAATCGGAAATGAATATGGTTTTGTGTAATAATATATAATGATGAAAATTTTGAACAACTTGAATAGCTGCCAAGGTCAGTTTCTCCACAGTCAAATATTTGGTTTCGGTGGTCCGACTCAAATAGTAGATGACATGTTCATCATGTGAATCATCCTCTTGGACTAGGGCCATAGCGATGGTAGAATACAAAGTAGCTAAGTATAAGAAATAATCTTGACTATAATCGGGTGGAAATAAGAGTGGTGTACGGGTTAAGGCAAGTTTCAAAGATTCAAAGGCTTTGTTGGTAGTTTCGTCCCATACAAAATCTTGATCCTTTTTAAGAAGTTGAGTAAAACCTTTCGTTAATTAAGCATAGTTGGGGATGAATCAACGTAAAAAGTTTACCTTCCCTTGCAAACTTTGGAGTTGGTGCAATGTAGAAGGAGGAGGTAGATTGAGAATAACTTCAACCTTGAAAGGGTCCACTCTGATCCCATGTGTAGAAATGATAAAACCAATAATTATTTTAGAATCCACACAAAAAATGCATTTATGTGGATTCAGTCGTATGCGATAATAGCGACAGTGTAGTAAAATATCTCGTAAATGTGTCAGGTGATATTGACGACACACAAAATGCGTTGGTAAATCAACTAGGTAAGGTTGTACAATGTGTTTAATGTCATGAAAAGCGTAAGACATAGCGCATTGAAAAGTTGCACCAGCATTCTTGAGACCAAAAGGTAGTTTCTGGTATGTGAATGTTCCCCAAGGGAATATAAAATCAATCTTATGTTGATCTGCAGGTAAAATGTTGATTTGATTATAGTCGAAGAAACCATCCACCAAAGAGAATATTTCACTCTTGGCACAGTCATCAACGATCTGGTCAACAAAAGGGGTTGGATAATTGTCTTTGGGACAAGCCTTGTCGATATCCCTATAATCTACACAAACATGGATTTTTCCTTGTTTCTTCGTAACCGAAATAAGATTAGACACCCAATCAGTCAAAGCCATAGGATAGACAAAACTGGCTTTAAGAAGTTTTTCAACTTCGATTTTAATAGTAGCAGCTTTGCATGGATGTACTAGGTGAAGTCTCTGTCGAAGGGGTTTAGCATCCGAGTAATTCTTAATCTCATGTACAACAATATCTATATCAATTCCCGACATCTCTTTGTAGCTCTAGGAAAAAACGTCACGAAATTCTTGGAAAAGAGATTTATAAATTTGGATCTCAGCCACAAAACATGAGGCACCAATGTGAACATTTTCCACGACTCCAGGTTTAATCGAAGTATCTAAAGGGATGGTGGGTGAAATGTTACCCAAGTTCCCTTCATACAAAAAATCATCTATTGGTTCAGGAACAGGGGAAATCGTAAAAATAGTAGACGAATTACAAATCTATTGATAACTCTCTATAGTCTCGGGTTCTAGGAAGAGAATATAATGATGATGCCCATCATCTCATGGGGTATCTTCCATAGACAGGATTGTCATGATCATTTCATCGGTGTGAAAAACTACGTGAAATGGATCCAGAGACTTATCTAAGAGAGAATGAGGAGAAGGATTTGTCAATTGAATAGCTTGATAAGCCAAATTTATCGAAATTAAAGGCATTATGTCATCATAACGAAGACAATTGTCAAAGATAGGTACTATCCAAGGGTCATAAGACTCAAGGATTTCACCAACAGTGGTTGATATCATGTTAATCGAGGCAACAAAAGGAGTAGGAATATCGGGTGGTGGAATGGGGAACGTACCCATTAACGATGAATATTTTAAAAGACCCGCATTGACATTCTCATAACCGGGAGGTGTTTTCGAAATGAAAGGTACGTTACTAGTACAGGAACTAGAATTAAAGAAGGCAAGTTGATTGGCAGTAATAACTTTTCCTTGGTGATGGAAACGTATCACATGGAAAAGAGTATAAACAATTGCACGCATGGATTCAATCCAACTACGGCCAAATAGAAGGTTGTACTTGAGAGGTGCATCAAAGACCTCAACCTCAACAATAACCGCATCGCCTTCTAACGTAGTAGATAATGAAGGAAGAACACCATAAGGTTTAAATCATGTACCATTAAATGTTTTAATACTATTGTGTGACTCAGTAAGGGCAAGAGATCAAATGGATTTCCAACAAGTGACGGACATGATGCAAGCCGAGGCTCCTTCATCAATAACGGTTAAACAAATATTCATATTTTCCACAATAACTTGGATCTGAAACGCTAATTGAGGAGGAAGCCTTAGAATATGATCTTCCAAGTCAAAGATTATCAATTTCTTATCCGTAGGATCAATTCCACCAATAGACTTTAATAGTGCCTCATGTTGCGTAGGACAACTTTGAAGGGATTTGAGAGCCGACATCGCAGAAGGTGCATGCGCAATATCTTCTACAATATTGTAGTTTTTAGCAGCATGTGCGTGAGGGTTAAACGATGACTTATGAACAACACCTTTAGGAGGAGGGTGAAGAACTGTATCTAGACTCGGTTGTTTGATATGAAGAATACCATTGGGAGGTGAAGTTAATGGAGGTGGTGAATCATCAACTTTCTCTTTCAAAGGAGAATAATATTTGGCTCGTGTAGCAACTGAAAATTCGTTCTTCTTGGAGTCACCAGTACACATAAGTACATAAGATGTGGTAGAGGGAGAAGGTTGGTCATGAATGACCAATTGGGCCTGCTGCTGAGAAGGAAAATGTTTTGACAAAACGAAAGGTGTAGGAGGTTCCCCGGTCCCTTGCAGGAACTTAGTAACCTTAGCACGCCATGGACAATCTTTCGTATAATGATCCTCACCATGGATAAGACAAGGATAAAAAGCTTTGTTATTTTCTTTGTCATCAACAGGCTGAATCTTTGGTTTATCGGATTGTTGGTTATTATTTTTGTCCTCCTTATTCTTTCCCTTCCCTTTCTTTTTATTTTTATTTTTACCAGTAGGTGTATATTGAATTGAATTAACCTCAGAGGTTTTACCGAGAGAAGGGGTTGGAGGAGGAGTATTTTGTACATTAGCAGTATTAGACTTGGGTTTGGAATGGATGGCTTGTTTAGACTGAGTCTCAGCATGAAAAATTCCAATCACGTCATCAACAACATGAGAAGCTACTGAAGGTGTTGGGGTTGGATTTGTAGACGGGCAAGGAGCATCAAGGATCAAGTCATATAGTGTGCTCATTTGTGAATAAATGAGATCCAAGTATTAAGCACAACTAATCGCTTGATCTTCAGTGAAGACACCACCCATGGAAAAATCATGGGCTATAGGACCAATGAGTGACTTGGTAAACCACTCGACCAGTAGTTGATTAGGAAGGGAAACTTTGATTAAGTGTCTTCTCCTCCTCCACTCATGAATATGATCGGAAATGTGAGTGGACGAGGATTGTTTAAATGAACTAAAAATTTTGGTTCTTATCTCGTATTAGATTGGTAGTTGGTAATGCATTAATAAATCCATAGCTAAGGTGTTGAAGTCATTGAAGAATCCTCGTATCAATTCAATATACCATTTGGCTTCAGAACCCGTCAGAGTTCGTTGGAAAAGACGCAATCTAATGGAGTCATCCATCAAGGAGTTGGATGAACACCAAAGATGGAAAGTCATAACATGATTATTTGGATCTCCCCCTAATTGATCGTCAAGCTTAGGAATGTCTGATGGTAACTTGGCAGGTATGATTGGCCAATAAGGAGAATGCAAGATAGGATCATTCAAAATCCTAGATAAATCTAGTAAATCCAAAGTAACAAGAAACGACAGTTGTCTATTCACTTGAGGAAACTAGTAATTCTGAGAAGGTAATCCCATAGGTATACCAATAGGACCATAATCAGTCTGTATATAGTTAGAGGGTCCTGTCAAATTCGGTTGTGGAGGGTTTTGAGTCAAATAGCCAAATTTAATTGGTTAATTAGGTAAGCTTCCTTGGGAAGGAGCATTAGACTAAAGAGATTGACCCCGGGTAGGATTCATAGAACCTAGATATGGTTTCCCGGGATTAGGGGGTACAAAAGAATTAACTTGAGGAGGTTTCCCCCAGACAGTTGTTGATTTCCTTGGAAAGGAAAATTCCAAGGTTGAGACTGTAATCCAGGGGTATACTACCCATACACTGGGTCATGACCCCCAACTTGGGGTTGACCTCCAACAGGAATTTGAATACCAGAAGTGACAGAATGACTTGTGTCTCCAGTTTGATTGGAGCTACTTGGGCTAGGATGATTAGATCCTCCAAGTGAAGGTGGAGGAGGAATGCTAGCCCCCCCGGAGAGAACCTAGGTAGGTGTAGGAACAAAACTACTAGCAACATTATACCCAGGAGGAACAAAAATATTAGCCCCTTTGGATGGATTTTGGGCAGGATTAGCAATAGAAGTATTTAGAGCATGATACCCACGTGGAAGCAACAGATTTGGTCTAAGAAAAAGTGGTGTTCCAATAGGAGAATAAGTGATTGTTAGCACCAGAAGTCACTCCTAGATTACAGCAGGAGTAAGCCTGATACCCATCAATTTTATGTCACTTTTGTTTATATAAAGGGTGATAAAATGGAAGTAAACTCAAAACCATATCGCTTTAACTCAGAACCCTGGACTAGGATATGCATCAATAGGTGAGGTCTTAATCTAACTTTAGTCAAAAAGTTGAGCTTAAAATGAGCAGGAGGAAGACTTGGTGAGAGAGATGGGAAAGACTTCTATGGGCATCAGACCTTCTAGCAGCTTGGAGAATAAAGAACAAAACACTGAAATTTGCCAGGATGACACAGTTACAGTAACACAGTGATCAAACCTGCATCATGGTGGCTACTATAACAACTCGCTTGAATATTCCAATGAGCTACTCAAGGTAAGAGGGAGAAAAGACATCATAAGAAATTGATTTAAAACAGGTGAAAACACTGTCATGATCAAACATACATCACACAACATAATCACCCTCGACTGGACCTGCCAATTCCGAGTGTCTTAAAACAAAAATTACTAAGACATGTAAAGAGGCTGACTTTCATTAAACAAAAGGTCTCAAATACAATTGCATAACCCAGGAAAATCAATGCTTCATCAAAACTTTACAGTCGGAAGCTTAGCTCTACCATTGCTACTTTACAAAATGGAAAAAATGCCTACATATACTCAAAGAAAAACAATGGTAGCGGGTTTGAGACACTGCATTGAAGTTATTATGCAAGATACCAGATATATAAAATATGCAGAACATAAATAAAATGCTAGAAATGGCAGAATAACAGTAAAATATCCAGCATAATCTTCACAATACACAGAAATGATATAACAATAGCAATAGAAATAGCACTTTGATTCAGAAAGCAATGTTCACAGGCCTCTTCGAGGGGGCAACCTCCAATCGAGCAGTGCTCTGTTACAATAATCTCCAAGCTAGGGTTCTGTTGACGGGCAAAATCGATCGTCCATCAACTGAGAGAGTGGAACCGGTCCGGGGTTGTCTAATAACCCAAGCCGTTTGGGATGAACCACCCTAACGGGTTTAGTAGCTCCGTTAGCTGATCTAAGGTCCTAAGAAAAAAAAAGAAAACTAATCTAAACTAACTAATCTAACTAAAACTAAATAAAACAAACTAAACTAACTAATAATAAATAAAATAAACTGTCCCCGAGGTGTAGGACAGTCGGTGATGGAGTGTGTTGTTAAGCCACTTCGTAATGTTAAAGTTACCGGTTCGAAACCTGCGGGGACAAAAAATCCAACCATGTTAAGGGTTGGTGTGGCTCAGGCCAGGTGCGATCCCCGGGTGATTTTGATGGCTTAGATGCCCTGAGTCGCGGTTTCTCAAGCCACAGGTTAATCGCGTAGCCAACAGGTTCCGCACAAATTAACAAAAAAAAAAAAACAATAAATAAAATAAACTAATCTAATAAAAGCTAACTATTAAACAAACTAAACTAAAACTGAATGTGAAAACAAACTAAACTAATCTAACTATTCTATAATACAATCTACTAACTACTAATATACTAACTCTAACTAATTAACTTACTATCTACTAACATATACATAACTTATTCACAAAATGTACAATATCTACAATTACAGATTTAAATAAAACCTGAAAAACTCGTTTGCATTCTGTCCTAAGGCAGAGAGATATATTTTTGTTGATTTTATAATTTTATGAACAAGAAATCAAATAAAAAAAAACTAACTAAAACTAAACAACTAACATACTAATTCTAACTACACATATATCTAACTAAACTACTAATAAATATACTAAACAAATAAATAACAAACTAACCTGGAAACGCTCCAGATTTGTCCTGTGTATGATGATCTTCGAAGCTGATCGGAGGGAGGAAACCCGCACCGAATAATCCAGAACCTTCTCGTAAACGATAGTTGCAGTGCTCTTCAAGTTTGATTGCAGGACAAACAAGACATAAAAATCACAACAACCATATAATTTATAAATCTTAACAATTAGGTAAACCTGAATGTAAAGACTTATACAAAATAATTCAATTGATGAAGAAGAGAAATCTATCGTTCATAAACTGAATCAAGTAATTGTTGTGTTTTAGATTAATGAAAGAAATCATGCATGGATGAAACATTAATTAATTCATATCATTTTGCAAAAGACTATGATAGCTAAAGTAGTCACTAAACAAATGCAAATTGATAAACATAAACATGAAACAAAAGATTGATATTATGAAAAGCGAAAGCTGTAGCAGAACATCAATTTCTATCTCGGTTTGTATTAAAAATCCATATCCTGGTTCTCCCACAAGTGAGGATGATCCTTATTACAAAAATAATAAGTATTTATAAGTTTTTCCCCAGGGTAAAACCTCCCTGTGAAAGTTATAAACAGTTTACATAAAATCTGGGAAGATCTCCCAAGTTCAACTAAACTAGGAAACTACAATAAAACCAGAAACACAAATATCCTCTAAACTGTCCATCAAATCCCATGCAATTCGAATTCAACTGAAAAGGACCATAAATGAACAAGTTAGAAGGATCTTTTATTAATAAAATAATAAAAATTTAATTCTATAGACTAGCTACAGAATCCTCTGATTCTGTAGCTAGGTTAAATAAGACACAGAATTAGCATTGAAATTAATTGAAAATCTTTTAAAGAATCCCATTTAATTAAAACCCAATAACTATTTGAAAACGAATCACAAATCGAAATCGTTATTCCATTATGAAATCAAACAGGATCCAAATCAATTAAATGACTACAGAGATAGGCATACTTTGTTTTGCTTTTGTTACCACAAAATCGGGTCAACAGAATCATAATTGAATAGCAATGCAATCGTTTCACAATGAATCAAATTCAACAGTTGTGAAATCGTTTCATTTCCAATGCAATCAATACAATTAAAACAAGTTTTATGCAATCGTTATGTCGTTTCATCAAAAGGTAACATAATCGAATCTAAACAGGATCATGTTCGAATTGTTATAACTGTATTGATATAACAAACAACTCATGCCATAAGCAAACTAAACCAATACTGGCGCGTAACTATCCACAAGCGAAATCGTAATGAGATCGATCAGTTGGTTACAGGGTTCACAAGAATTATCCAATCGTTTGTTTTAGCAAACTGGGCAAACAAAATAAACTTGCTTTGATTAAAAATTATTTGTTTCAAACGCATTATAACCGGGTTTGACCAATTCATTTTACAAATTCGAACAGAGCAGCAATTGGAATCCAACTCATAAAAATGATCAAACTAACAACAATCCAATCTAGCTAATCAATCGGCTGGGGTTTAGCATAGTTGTGATGAATCAAATCCATTCCATGATTCGGGCACACTTGCACAGACTTAAATGAGCATATTGTTTTTATAAAAGCAGAGTCGTTCCTTTTGAATTGAAACCGAACAAAGTTGCATTCTTGTTCTAAGAAGATTACATAACACAACATATCGTAACAACCAAACTCAATAAAATCGTTTACCAACCACAACATAGTATATCATAACGAAATCAAATCCAATCGAATCGCATTCTAAATTGATCGTGAAAAACTTCCTGTTCAGAATGGATACAAAACGAATTGAACTGGAAGCGAACCAATAATTTCGTTAACTCAATTAGGCAAACCAATCAATCAAATCCAAACGAAAACCATTCAAATCCAATCAAAATCTATCGATGGCTATACTGGGAATAATCAAATCATATACCAAATCGAAATTTATTTTTATTTTTAGAAAACGAAACAACGTACAGGATGCACACATTATAGAGCCATTTCAAAATGTAAACAGAGCTATTCGAAAATAGAATTCAAATCATTATATCAATCTATTCTCTCACACAACTAAAACGATATTAAAATCCATACCTGTATGGCGATGAGACAGCTTGGTCATGCCAATTTGGAGTTAATAACTGCCGTAGCTGATTCAGCGTTTTTGAAAAGGATCGAGCCTGTTGTCTTCTGTTTCTTATCAGCTGCTTGGAGTTGGTCTCGTTGGCTGGTCAATACCTCAATTCGAATTTCCAGTGATTGGATTTTCGATTGGAGTATGGGAACATCAATGTAGTATCATTCCAACCATAAATCACATTGGTCACAGGAAGACTGTGTGGGGTTTGAAAGAGCAGGCGAGGGTTTGATCACATGACTGAGGGTTTTGTTAGGCAACTTAATACCAGGGTAGCTGGGATCGTTTCTTAGGCAGGGGGGAAGATTTTTTACGAAATCGTAAGGTGGTTCAGGGCATAAACCCTGCGAGTAAGGGTACTCACTGGCTAAGAATCGTTCCACGTCGGAATACAAATCCTCACTAAGGACAATAGGGTCTCGCTCAGCAGAGGGTTTAGGCTTGTTTCTAGCCATTCTCGAAATGAGACGGGCATTCCTTTTTCCTTTGGCATTAGCAGTAGGATTTTCCTTGGGCTTTTTGCTCGCAGGTTTCTTTGTAGGCTCGGACTTGTCAGTTCCAATGTCTGGTAAGTCAACACCAGGTTCGGCCGAGGGTTTAGGCAGTAGGACATGTAAGGGTACATGCGACTCGGCCTTGGTTTCAATTACCACAGGCTTGTCAATCGGGACAGGGTCTAAATCCTCAAAACCATTACGAGCGATGAAAGATCTCCAGCTATCACCATGAAAACTCAAATAATAAACAACGATAAGCTTAATAATCCCATGATGGAACAGGCTACTGTCAGCCTTCTTCCTTTTGAATATTTTTGACATCTTAGCTGTGTTGAAAATAGAAAGGCATGTTTAAAGGAAACCCTATAAAAATCATCAGCAAACGCATATGGTAGAGAAACACGAGCCCATATCAACCTTCACAGGTCACGAACTGCTTAACTAGCATTAATAGGTCATGTCATCGTGGTTTGAGCATAGATATGGGCATACCTCTGTCACACGAGGTGACTTTGCGCGAGAGAAACAACAGTGTCCATGGCACCTCCTCAACCTTACAATTCTTAAACCAACGCTGTCCCGAGGAAGGTAACCCTGTAGCAGAGCTGATAAACTTCTCATCGATCTCCAACTGTATATCGCCCACCTTGGCTCTACAGGCATCGAAATTCATGGAAAACTGTCGTGCTACACAGAGGTTAAAACCCTCAAATCGTTGTATAAAGGTGAGCCAACAGTTCTCTTCCAAGTCCTTCTGAGCATTGTCAAACATTAACAGGGCCTGGTTGTCATTTGGCTCGATTCGCATGACTGGTGCCATGGAGCCGAGCACATGGTAAGATGAGGGTTTGGATCATAACACACACAGGAGCAGAGCTACCCGAGCTAACAGAAGTGAACGGGAAAAAGGGATAGGCATAAATGCCATCGTGTGAAGGTGGTGGAGCTTATCTCTGCCATGCAAAACAGTAATTGCCACAGTACAACCGTCGATTTACATAGTAGTTCAACCAATTATAGCATAGTTCAGCAGTCATATCAATTGTCTGATCAATGAAAACAATGGTGAGTTTATAATCCAATGCGCAATCAACATTGTGCCAAAGTTTTAAATGATAAATCATTCCAATTGAAATCAAAATCAAATATTAACCATGCGCCAATGTGTATTCATATAATCAACCAACCAATAATTATGAAAACATTAACATAGGGATTATATTTAAAATATATGTATGAAATATTTAAACATAATACCCATACATCTTATGAAACCAAAGGTTAAGTAGGTCAAATAAAAAGATAATCCAAATACCAATGCATTACTCACTTAATGAAACCAAGTCACACCATTAATACGAAGCATGAGTACTGCTCAAAGGATCTTGCCAGCTATATAACGATAACTGCAATATAAATGAAATAGGCATATTGAAAAGAAAGACAACGACAGTTCAAATAGTGATTTTAATGTGACTTTGAAAGACTAATTTTTCACGCTTACAGTCGTGAAAACAAAACGAAGGTAAATGTGCAAATGTCGCAAAACAATAAAAATGTTGTTTATTGAAAAATGCGATGAAAAATTGATGTTTTGCAAAACATTGGTGTAGGCAACTTATAAGATAATAGAAAAAAGTGAATTGGCTGCCAACAGGTTCTCATACCCTCGACCCTTATTTATACTAAATATGTCTATTAACAGAAGCATCTAGAGGAAGATCCTTCTAGAAGCGGAAGATTCTATTAGGTCTTCTTACATCTTCCTTATTCTATTTTATTGAAAGGCCTTATTAATATTGACCTTTATTACATCCGAATACATTGATCTACCTATGTGTGGGTTAGGACCTTAACATGTTCGCCCCCTTAAAAACAACCTTGTCCTCAAGGATTGAGATGTGGAAACTGTTGCAGAATGGTAGCTGGTTCCCAAGTGGCATCTGTTGGAGTCATATCTTTCCACTGTACTAGCACTTCCTTGATGGTTCTCTGACGCAGGCGATGCTCACGCTGGTCTAAAACTTCTTCTGGCTGTATCCAAATGGATCCTTCTTCAGCTAACTCTGGAAGGTTGGTTTGAATTTGGCACCTGGTTCCAATCACCTTCTTCAAGCATGAAACATGAAAAATAGGATGTAGCTTCGACTGACTGGGCAGAGCTAACTGATATGCGAC
>ML800825.1:572306-592648 GCA_009831015.1 Picea engelmannii
TGAGCGGCTATAGATCTCGCCGGTTTAATTTGTTTATGCTCCCCAAGGGTTAGGTATTCAAGGGTTCTACAGACAAGGGTTTTCCCTGTGCTATAGCTCTCTGATATACGTGTGAGGTCCAACAGTAGTACTCAGCCCAGTATCTCAGGGCACTAACTAAGGAGGATAAACCGTACCCTTAGCCGTACTACCTGACTACCCAGGTACTAGAGAGTATCTTCCCGAGTGTTGTTCTCAGTGACACTATAGCAGTTCGGCGACCGATAGGTTTATCTAAAGAGGGCTTCAGGAAATCTAGGCCGATCTGTACACAGGTGTTGTCTGATGCACTACCACTCGAAGGGGTACCAACAGGGGTTACAAGGGTGGCCAACAGATGTGCGCTTAAGAACCACTTATATTTCCTACGTGTATGAATCCCTCAACCGTGGGTTTATGCATGTAACGACAGATCTCTGTGGCTTAAAGACGTCGGAATACGTCTCTACCCTAGAAAAAAAAATACCCACAATTTCTGCCAAGGAAAGTGCTCTGACACCACTTGCAAGATACCAGATATATAAAATATGCAGAACAGAAATAAAATGCTAGAAATGGCAGAATAACAGTAAAATATCCATCATAATCTTCACAATACACATAAAGGATATAACAATAGCAATAGAAATAGCACTTTGATTCAGAAAGCAATGTTCACAGGCCTCTTCGAGGGGGAAACCTCCAATCGAGCAGTGCTCTGTTACAATAATCTCCAAGATAGGGTTCTCATACCCTTGACCCTTATTTATACTAAATATGTCTATTAAGAGAAGCATCTAGAGGAAGATCCTTCTAGAAGCGGAAGATTCTATTAGGTCTTCTTGCATCTGCCTTATTCTATTTTATTGAAAGGCCTTATTAATATTGACCTTTATTACATCCGAATACATTGATCTACCTATGTGTGGGTTAGGACCTTAACATATTATGTCTGCATGTTTATTGGTAGACTACGCATGCAGTCTCTAGACAATCGTGCACTTCAGTCAGATGCAACCATGTTCCAGAATGAGCCTGCAATGAGTTGACACGCTGACAGTCCCTTTATAAACCTTCCATTTATGGTAGAGACAACATTCAACCGCCACCACCTACTACAATAACTGCTTTCTCGGGGTCAGAACTGGCGTGAGTCAAACTTGGCACTTGGAGGACACGGGGGGCACTTTCTTCCATATGGAACTGAGCTGGACCTTCGCAGAGGGACCCAGTAGTCGGTTCTGAAAAAGGCCTTGCGAGGTGATGGCGTGAGAAAAATCGGACAAAGGTGGCCAGGTAGAGGGGACACTGAGGCTAGGACATCGGGCAATGAGGTGAAGTGTCATGGAAAGGTGACGAGGAGGCTACAAGTGTGATCAAGTGAGGAGGAATGAGAGCGGAAGATGTGACGGGGGAATAAGAGAGGAGGAGTGAGGGACACTTGTCACAAGGAGACGAAGGCGGTAAGCAGAGGGGGAAGTAGTAAGAAGTTTAAGGTGGGAGAGGGTTTGGCAACACAGGAGGGTGACATGATAGGAGGGGAGCCCACTTTCAAAACCACCTCATTCCAAACCCCCCCCCATTAAAGGCAGGATGGCAAGGGGGGTCTGGAATTGAATGTGCGTCGTAGATCTAGGTGCTTCAATCCCAACCATTGAAACTTATGCGATACCATTTCGAACCGCACCCCCCCCTCTCATTAAAGTCAGAACGGGGGAGGGGGTCTGAAATCAGACCTCGTCTGTAGATCTAGGTGCACGGATCATGGCCGCCCATATCCACCCCTCTTTTAAATCATATGCGCCTGATCGCCGACTTAGGAAAAGTGGGCTTTACCCACTTCATACCATCTTTGGCCCTTCATTCTAAATGACCTTGGCGCCAAGACCATGGGCCCAACACCCCAGAGGCTTAACATTTCTCATTTCTGGGTTTCCAAATGCAATGGAGGAGATACCCCTTGTATTTTAAAATCCCAATAGCCGAAACCGCGACGGTGCTTAATCACGTGCCATGTGTCCCTTGGATGGACGGCTGAGATATTTCTTTGAACAACGGTCTCAATTCTTTCGGGACTACGCACATCAAGGATACATGATGTATCTCTTCCGTATTTTCCCGATGACTAGAACCATGAAACGGCTCAAGCACTGCCACCTGTCCCTGGAATATCGGACGACCACGATCATTTCATGACTTTGGCCATACGGGATGAGCCCAGGCACTAATCCTCGTTCAACTATGTGGCTACGGCTTACCCGATGACCATCGATCTGCTCCATTGATGGATCCTCGCCGTTGACAATAGTCTTGGCCAGCTCGCTTGATTTTTAACTCTGAAATGGAAATTTTATGTGTGTTTCACTTGGCGCTCATGGCTACGGCCTTGGATAAACTCATTTGATGGGTTCTTGAGCCCCATTTCCTCGCGCTTTACAACACAGGTTTGAATCTGAAAGGGAAACCCCCCCCCCTACAAGAATTGGTGATAACATTAGGTTCCATGGGGGATAGAGTCGTCCCTATGATGCTCTAAGAACTCCTTCTACAGTTCCAGTTGCCTTATGTTGGGCTATGGAGTCGAGCTCAAAAACATTGTTGAAGAATATAAAGCCGAAAGGAAAAAAAAAATGAACAAACAAACACACCTGCTCAAAAGAGTATATTTATGTACAGAGCCTAAGCTACTAAAACTATATACATGGGCTACGTGAAAGAAAATTTCCACCATAGCAACCCAGACTGCTTGGTGATTCGATCCCTTTCTCTATTGCATATGCTCCACATAATGTTAGGGAGGTATGACAGCAAAATGAAGACAAGGTTGAGAATGATGTCCATACCCCCAAATGCTGAGAAGGGGAATAAATTTATAGGCTCCAAATTCTTTGGAAAGCACAACTCTATATATGACCCCATAGGGTCACAACATCTAATGTCAGGGGAGCTCAATTGGTCAGAAAACATCTCATGTCCTTCATGGTTGTTCACCTGTGGCATGATGTCTTCAGAGTGCACAAGTGGGTAGAGGACAGATACAGGCTGGTTGATGTCAGGTGACACCTGCTCAAAAATAAACTCTGGATAGGAGATGAGTTGCCCACTAATCCCTTCCTCTTTATGTTGCTATGTGCTTCCTACAAGCCTAGTAGAGATGATTTCCACCCATGGATTTTCCTTAATTGATAAAGGAACATGCTCTATAGTGAGGTCTTGGAAATATTTCATAACACAATACTCAACTGTGAGTATTGGTGAACCAATTCTATAAGAACATTTATGAAAATCTGAAATGTGGGACTTTGTGTATATGGCCATAGGACCATGGGAAATATGATATAATCTTGGATACTTTAGAAGACCAGGATGCTCCTCTGCAAAAAATTCTCTGCTTACAAAAGAATGTCTTTCTTCCTCATCAGAAAATAGTTCTTGATAATCTGTAGTTGCAGCTCTTCCTCCAGAAAAATAATCATTGGCTAGAGGGGAAGAAGGATATAGATCATAATGACTGTGATCATTCAAGAGCATACAACTATCAGTACAGTCAGCTACTGCCATATGCTCAAAATGATTTGAAAACTGATCATCATAAAGTTATGCATCCCTGCCCCAGAAAAATATGCAAATGATGAAGGAACTGATTCCATTTATGAATCATACCTACTTCATGGTTCTTGTTCCAGATCTGATCCATAATTGATATATCCTTTCTCACAATCTGAAACAGACTAATAGATTTCTTCCTCCTGTATATCCACATGGGCCTGCTTATGGACCCACCTACTAGACCTGATGTTCTCTTCAACCTCTACAGCATCCTCAAATAGATGTATCAATGAAGAGGATTTCCTCTCTCTCGGGAGGAGGACTAACTCTAGATGTTGATCCATGATATAGTACACCATAGCAGAGGTCTCTAAGGGTCTGACCTCATAGGCATGTTATGATAAACATTGTAAAATATCTTGTTGAAGACAACCAAGGCTTCATCTTCCCCTCTCCTCAAGTCATTAAACTCAGACCAGTATTGATCAAGGGACTTGTTCTCACCCCAACACTTTAAAAATGCATGGTATAGTTCGGTCCAAGAACCAATAGAACCAGCCTCCAGACATCTAAACCACACAGCAACATCTCCAGACAGGGAATGTGAGAACAACCTCATGACAACATCCTCGTGAACGATATCAAACTGATCAATAAAGTTCTCAAAGGCCTATGTATGCCTCGCAGTTGTAACATAATCCTCCCAGAAAACCGAGGAAGATACTCAAAGGAATCATGAAGATAAGGGTTAAGGTGACATGGCAGCCTAAGGGGTTTAAACAACTTATTTCTAATTTTAATCTGAAAAGTAGTGGGTTGAGCATGGGATTCAACAAGAGGCTGGGGAGGTTCAGTAGGAATAACAGGGGGTAACAAGGTCTAGGAAGATTGTGAATTATTCTCAACCTCCTCAAGACTACAAAGGCACTCAACTTCAAGAGGAGGTGTGATACGGATCTCATCTTCATGGATAGGTAGAGGTGAAGGCACAAGATCAATATCTACAACACAAGAATAGGGTATGATTTATTCTTCCAAGGCTGAGTGAATAAGAGGAGGCTCAACGACATCATAATGTACAAAGCAGAGGAAAAACTTCTCTATAAGTAAAGGGAAAGAAAGGAATGAGCTAATAAAGAAATACATGACTTTATGCAGCAAGCTCATGAACTGATACCTGGTCTTTCCCTTCGACATGGACTTATTTCTATCAACAAAATCCCCTCTAGTGGATTCTTTAAACATGGAGTTACCAAGTGAATGCTATGCAGAATGAGTGTGTCTAGTATTTGTTCACCATCAAAGACCAGAGATGAACTTTATGTCTGCCAAGGGCTACAAGGTGTAGCCAGAGGCACTGCAACAGAGGAGTTACCAGGTGGAATCACCTCAGAGGAGTCATCGGGTGCAAGCGCAATCTTCAATGGTTTTGATGTCTGATGCACCTTTAGAATCAGAAGCTCATTGTCATTCTGCCGAGGGAAAATCTTCAACTTCATCCCTAGCAATGGTGCCAGAAATGTTAGCACCAGAAGTCACTCCTAGATTGCAGCAGGAGTAAGCCTGATACCCATCAGTTTTATGTCACGTTTGTTTATATAAAGGGTGATCAAATGGAAGTAAAATCAGAACCATATCTCTTTAACTCAGAACCCTGGACTATGCTATGAATCAATAGATGAGGTCTTAATCTCACTTTAGTCAGAAAGTTGACCTTAAAATGAGCAGGAGAAAGACTTGGTGAGAGAGATGGGCAAGATTGCTATGGGCATCAAACCTTCTAGCAGCTTGGAGAAGAAAGAACAAAACACTGAAATGTGCCAAGATGACACAGTTACAGTAACACAGTGATCAAACCTGCATCACGGTGGCTACTGTAACAGCTCGCTTGAATCTTCCAATGAGCTACTCAGGGTAAGAGGGAGAAAAGACAACACAAGAAATTGATTTAAAACTGGTGAAAACATTGTCATGATCAAACATACATCACACAACATAATCACCCTCAACTGGACCTGCCAATTCTGAGTGTCTTAAAATGGATCTTACAGAGAGATGTAAAGAGGTTGACTTTCATTAAACATGAGGTCTCAGATACAATTGCATAACCCAGGAAAACCAGTGCTTCATAAAAAATTTACAATCAGGAGCTTAACTCTACCATCGATACTTCACAAAATGGAAAAAATGCCTACATATACTCAAAGAAAAACAACAACAGCGAGTTCGAGACATTGCATTGAAGGCATTACGTCTGCATTTTTATTGGAAGACTGTGCATGCAGTCTCTAGACAATTTTGCACTTCAGTTAGACACAATCGTGTTCTAGAATGGGCCTGCAACGAGTTGATAGGCTGACAGTCCCTTTTTGAACCTTCCATTTATGGTGGAGACGACGTTCAACCACCACCACCTGCTACAATAACTGCTTTCTCCGGGTCAAAACTGGCATGAGTCAAACTTGGCAGTTGGAGGACACAGGGGCCACTTTCTACCTTCTGAAACTGACTGGACCTTCGCAGAGGGACTCGAAATTTTGTTGTGAAAGAGGCCCTCGCAAGGTGATGGCGCGAGAAAAATCAGACAAAGGTGGCCAGGTGGAGGGGACACCGAGGCTGGGACATCAGGCAATGAGGTGAAGTGTCATGGAAAGGTGATGAGGAGGCCGCAAATTTGATGGGGTGAGGAGAAGCGAGAGCGGGAGATGTGATGGGGGAATAAGAGAGGAGGAGTGAGGGACACTTGTCACCAAGAGATGAAGGTGGTAAGTGGAGGGGGAAGCGGTAAGAGGTTTAAGGTGGGAGATGGTTTGGCAACACAGGAGGGCGACATGACAGGAGGGGGGCCCACTTTTGAAACCACCTCCTTTCGGACCCCCCCACCATCATTAAAGGCAGGATGGCAAGGGGGGGTCCGGAATTGAATGTGCACAGCAGATCTAGGTGCTTTAATCCCAACCGTTGTAACTTGAGTGGTACCATTCCGAACCCCCCCCCCCCTCATTAAAGGCAGAACNAGACCTCGTCCATAGATCTGGGTGCACAGATCATGGTCGCCCAGATCCACGCCTCTTTTAAATCATATGCACCCGATCGTCGACTTAGGAAAAGTGGGCTTTACCCACTTCATACCATCTTTGGCCCTTCCTTCTAACTGACCTTGGTGCCAGGACCATGGGACGAACACCCAAGGGGATTAACATTTCTCATTTCGGGGTTTCCTAATGCAATGGAGGAGAGACCCCTTGTCTTTTGAAATCTCGATAGTCGAAACCGCGATGGTGCTTAATCACGTGCCATGTGTCCCTTGTATGGATGTCTGAGATCTTTCTTTGATCAACGATCTTGATTCTTTCAGGACTATGCACACTGGGGATACATGATGTATCTCTTCCTTATTTTCCCGATGACTAGAACAATGAAACGGCTCAAGCACTACCACCTATTCCTGCAAGATCGGATGACCACGATCATTTCGTGACTTTGGCTATAAGGGATGAACCCAAGCACTAATCCTCGTGAAACTCTGTGGCTCCGGCTTACCTGATGACCGTTGATCTGCTCCATCGATGGATCCTCGTCGTTGAGAACAGTCTTGGCCGGCTCACTTGATTTTTAACCTAGAAAAGGAAATTTTTTGTGTGTTGTGCTTGGCGCTCATGGCTGCGGCCTTGGATAAACTCATTTGATGGGTTCTTGAGCCCCATTTCCTCGCGCTTTACAACACGGGCTCGAATCCTAAAGGGAAAACCCCCCCAACAAGAATTGGTGATTACTGCACTTCCGGAAGAAACATGCATAGCTTTTGGGACCATGGTAGAGCTAGCAAGATGGAGAGGAAGAATTTTATGAGAACCAACCAACAATTGGTCTAAGACATGGAAAAAATTACTGGTTGTGCCAGTAAAATGATCCAAGGGTATTGTATAATAAGTATTTTATAACAACACTCACTAATAAAATCTAGACATCAGACAGGTAAACAAACCTTCTTATTTCAAAGTTACTGGTTGGTGATGAAATACAACGTCACGAAATCAAGACAAGAAGGGGATGGGATAAAGTGGGTGAAAAAGTTACGTTGACGACCTACTTAACGGACTTACACCATGTTGCAAGCTTCCACACATAATCATGGGTATACCCTCGAAGGAGCCCGAGTGAGTTTGGCCAACGTGGATTCTAGGTACCATGAAGACTTTCCCCTCCACAATCACCTCGTGTAAAGACTCTAAAGAGATATTCCACTAAGGTTACCAATTATGACAATGATGCCTGGGGAAGCAGTCAACAGTCTAATCCAAGCACAAGGGCAGGGTATCGAGGCCCAAAATCAACTCGAGAAGGTCCCCACGTGATTTTTTTCTCAAGTGACCCCCAATAATACATGCAATCTCTACACGAAGACCAACAAAGCAGGGTGAGTAACTTTGTTGACCCTAATGAGACCTCTTGATTGACCCTTGTGTTAGAAGGGCTTCCCAAGATAAAATGTAGCAAGTGGATTTGTACTCTCCCTATCACAAGATACTGTTGTGTTTTTTGATGCTTTGGAGAGTGTGCCTTACAACCTATTCCAAAGCGCTATCCTAGCTAATGTTGGTGTAGGAAAGTTCTAGAAAATAAAATTTGCTAATAGATTTTAAAATTACGTTGTATTTTAAAGGTTGTTGTTTACTTAAAAGGGAAACAGAAACGAAACTAATGATGTATTTGACCTTGAACCAATAAGATGCAAGAAGAGATGAAATGTGATCGTTTCATTCGATGAACTCTAATTACAATAGGAAGAAGGTTTCTCTTTTCCAGAATACAAAATCTACAAAGAATAATTTCTCAATCTCTGAATGATATGAATTCCAAACAATCAAATCTATTCGCTTTTCCAATTTTCTCTTTTCAACAAATATATGAATGCAAAAATGTCTTACAAAGACTACTAAAAACAAGAATAAATTTCAATTCTTTCCTTTTCAAATCAAAACAAATATGTAATCCAAAAAAAAAAAAAGGTCCAAGAAGACTAGTGCAATCTCAACACTATTCCCAAATCAAACTCACAATGCAAGCAAAAAATGAAATGATAAGAAAACCTTTTTTCGAATGAAAAAAAAAATTGTTTCTTAATCAATCAACAATTCAAAAGTTAAAAACAATCCAAAACTCAAAAGAAATCAAGAACTACTTATCAAACAAGCACCGAGGAACAAAGTCTTGAGATTATACCCTTGCGACAAGAAGTGAAGAAACAAAACTTGCAAAACTTGTAAAGAAGATTCTCAATCCTTGAAAATCAATCAAATCCAGGCTTAAAATTTGTAAACCAATCATGCACCAGTGCCAAAATTTCATCCCATGTAGTAAAGACAAATTTGGGCAAAGAAAATAAAATTGACTGTCACCCAACAATTCCTACAGGAATCATTGCAGACTGCAGAGGGGTATAATGCGATGATCTAGTATCATTGCAGGATGTCAGCAAGGCACGTTGTGACATCGTCGCTCTGGTATTTACAAGTAGAGTGTGACGAAAAGGAATCATTGCAGGTTATGAATAGGACACAGTGCGACGATCTTTGGATAAAAAGAAAATTGGGAAGAATAACAAAAATTTTCATTGAACCTTCAAGACCAGAGAGTCAAGATGGATCACCCACAGACTCAGAGAATGAAATTGATCAAAAGAAGGCAGGTTAAAAGAAAATAAGAATAATAAAAAAAAAAAGAGGTTGTATCCCCAGTATGGTTGCCAATTTTGTTATCGAACAAATCGGTAAGTGCGGACACAAACTAATCTCCCTAACTTCCATAGGAAGCTAGAACAAAACAAGACAAAATACAAACTTCACCTTAGACTTCATTTTCACATAAACTAGTTCAGAGAGGAACGAGTGACATACCTTTTAAATGACGCTTGATCCTCTCTAGTGTTGTCCTTGTCGCTCCATCTTTGGATTTGCGGTATGGTGAACCTGTTTAAGAAGCACAAACCATCAAAGAGAGAGAGAACAAAGATATATATTCAAATGAATTTTATGTATATGATCAAGGAGTTATACAATAAAACCCAAGACACCTTTATAGGGAAGAAATGTATTGTTGCATTATATTAAAATGGAAAGTGGATAATACAACCCATGCCTTGATGTTGCAAGATCTCTTTCAATGGCTCTTTGTTGCAATGCCTTTCATGAATAAGATCCATAATCTGACTTAGAGAGTTAAATCAAAGCCATCTCAAGTATAATCTATAGCAAAACTCTTTATGCATATGAAAACCTTAGCCTTTTCAACCTTATCCTTTTCCATGAGAGATCCCTCTTTATATAGGGTTAAATAGGGATGAATGAGGATATTAGGATGATCCCACTAAATCATAGAAGCGAGTAAAATCCAAATTGATCGGAGGCCACCTCATCTTCTAGAATATTCCCTTCTAGAACATTCATGAATTTTTACATTTCCCTTGCTTAAGCATCGTCGCACCCTATGCACAGGCAGCCTGTGACAACTCAACAATCCATCTTTGGTGCAGAGTGCGATGATCAAGCATCGTCCCACCCAGGGATGATTTTAGGGGCTAAATTTCGCTCATGGGCTAATTTTCCATGGTTTTTCAAAAAACGAGATTCGCATTTTTAAAAATGATTCACCCAAATTCTATAGGATAAAATTAATTTGCCTTAAAAATCTCCAAAATTTTATAAAACTATATAAAATACTTATAAATTTGAATATTTTTAAAAAAATATCGCCAAACATTTATATTTGACATATGAAGGATTAGTAATATTCGCCAAAGTTTCTACATTTTAAAATAAATTTCCATCCTTGAAATCATCCCTAGTCCCACCCCAAGCATAGAGCAGTGTGCGACGATCTTCCTTGTCGTAGTTTTTGAGGGAGGAAAGTCAAACCACTTTTCTCTTGGAGAAAGTCTCTTTTAATATTTTTAGGGAACATGGAAGTGAGTTAAGCACATGTTGTCAGTTGATTACTGGGGTGACCAAAATAATGTGTAACACCTTTTTAAAAGGATATGTCGTATTTGAGGGATCATATAATACTTCTTCACTTCCAGAGTCATAGAATAAAACATCATCAAGTTCTTCAAAAGGGTCATGACTTATCATGTTGTCTTCTTGATGTGCAGGAGGAACCGAGGCCTAGATGTCTTCATCAAAAGGGAGGGTAGATATAAGAACTTCATCTTCATTGAATGTATCATCTAGATCTTCAACATGAGAATCTTCATCTATTGTCTCATCATCCACAGGGAAACCTTCTCTACAAACAATGTCTTTGAGCTCTTGGAAAATATCTTGCAGGTTCTAAGTAGTTGGTCGGTAATGCCTAAGAAATACTTCAATGCGTTTCGTGGAGTATGGGATGTTTTTTGGATCACATGAGTGCGCAAGCTACTTTCTTTAACTTTCTTGTAGACAAGATACAAAAATTTGCTTCAACACATCTTCATGTAGCACATTTAAGGTTGAATCATACCTTCATATACTCCACGACATGAGTGACTACTAGAGATGGTTCACCATTGAAATTAGGGAAAATTTCCCTCCACTCTGCAGCGCAATGATTTGGATATCCAGGGATATTTTGAACATCAAGAGAAGGATACACATTATGGAATGCCCATGGTAATTCATGTGAGGCCATGGTTCCATTACTTAGGGTAATACCTCAATGGAGTCTCCAGATGAGCTCAAGGCTCATCAAAGGGTGGAAAGGGATAAGGGAAAATAGGATTCTTGGGAAAGTGGATTCGCTATATGAGCTTCAACAAGAGCTCATAAAAGATGGAAAGGGATCAATTACCTTATTTTAATGTTTCTTTTATTTTCACACATTATTGATCTGAATTTGTAGCTGCAATAATTTGATCTTTCAAATTTGTCCTGTGCATGTTGATGGATGTCACATGCACTTTGTGAGCTCTCATGTTGAGTGCATCAACTACTTGATTTTATTTTCCTTTTATATGCTTAATTTTGAAGTCATTTTCACTCAAAAATTCCAACCATCTAGTTTGTCTAGCATTTAGTGTTGGTTGTCTAAACAAATGTTTCATAGCACAATGGTATGTTCTTAGCTCGAATTTCTTACCCATAAGGTAACGCCTCCACATTTTTAATTCATGTACTATCGTTGCTAACTCCAAGTCATGTGTAGCATAATTTCTCTCATGCCTTTTAATTTTCTGGACTCATAACATACCACATGGTCCCTTTGACCGAGAACTCCCTCGAGTCCTTCCTTGCATGCATTGGTGCACACAACAAAATCTTCATTTGGATCTGCAATCTTCAATATTGGTGCACTTGTCAATATTTCCTTCAATTGTTGAAAATTCTCTTCACACTTGGAATTCCATTCAAATTTCACTCCCTTCTTTTGCAAAGAAATGATTGGACTTGAGAACCCTTTTATGAATACTCAATAATAACCAGCAAGACCCATAAATGATCTAACCTCTATCACATTCTTTGGCACCAACCATCCTCTAATGGCCTCTATATTCTCGTGATCAAATTCTATCCCCATTGTTGAAATTATATGCCCCAAGTAGTGAATCTTCTTTTGGTAAAAGATTCACTTACTTAGCTTAGCATACAATTTATAATCTCTTAAAACTTCCAACACCATTCTTAAATGTTGCTCATGTTCCTCTTCTAATTTATAATAGACAAGGATACCATTTAAGAACATCATCAAAAAAAATCCAGGTACTTCCTAAACACTCCATTCATCAGGCACATGAAAAATGTTGGGGAATTTGATAGCCCAACTGGCACTATTGTGAATTCATAATGCCCATATCTTGTTCTAAATGTTGTCTTGCTAATTTCTTCTTCCTTTATCCTTACTTGATGATAGTTTGAATTCAAGTCAATCTTCGAAAATATTCTTGCACCTTTCAGTTGGTCAAACAAATAATCAATTATTGGAAAATGATACTTATTCTTTATGGTAATTTTATTAAGCTTCCTGAAATCAATACATAGCCTTAAGGTTCCATCCTTCTTCTTCACAAAAAGAACTGGGGCTCCCCAAGGTGACACACTTGGGCGTATATGCCCCTTCTTCAAAATTTCTTCAAGTTTCATATGAAACTCTTTTATTTATTTCTGTCCATTATGTAAGGTGTCTTAAAAACCGAGGCAACTCCTAGCGCCAAATCATTAGAGAAATCAATGTCTCTTTTTGGTGGTAGTCCCATAATATCTCTAAAAACATCTTCAAAATCCCTTAAAACTGGATGGTCTTCAATGCTTTCCACTTTGTATTTGGTTTCCTCCTCCATATGGGTTGAAAACATCTTGATATAGGTGGCTATCAGTGGCCACCCACCTATTCCAACTAGCTCATCTTGGCAGTTTTTCAATTTGGCAGTTTTTTCCTAGTTTTCGGGTCCTGAACTTTTGAGGTCGTTTTGAGGCCCTAAACAACGTTTCTAGGGATTTAAATAGTCAAACCATAAACAAATTCAAATTATGATGGAATAATGTCTATTCCTCGAATAGAACTTTCCAACGAGCTATCGTGCACCTAAAACGAAGATCATATGCAAAATTTACAACCCTGAGAAGTTGATGTACAAAGTTACCCCAATGGGGCCCACATGACTCTTGACGCTTCATCTTCTAGGGTTAGGTTTTTGGATGTATATGGTTTTGGCATTCATGTTTATTGTAAAAATGATTTCAGAGCCTCATGTTACTCATCTTCTTACAAATGAGTGCAACCATCACATCTCTTCTCAGAGATAAGTTGTCACCATTCTAGCAAGCTTGTTTCAATCTACATTTTACAGTTTCAACATCTTTCTTTATTAATAGAAGCCATGTTTTACTGTATCTTTGTTATTGATCATTGAATCTATGTGTTAATAATATAGATTTGTATTCATTTCATTCTTCTCATAAAATATGGATTAGTGGTATCAGAGCGGTCTGCTCCTTGTCGTTCTTAATGCATGTCTCCAATGAGGTCAGGGTACAAAGAGTTGGATATCGAGATTGTTTCTCTTGAGGAAAAAGGCTCTTGCACACCCAAGTGACCTTCCATGGCAGGAGAAAATAAATACAACATGACAGGATATCCTTTCAAACCATTGTTCGAGGAAGCCCTCGCGCAATAAAGGAACGAGATGATGGATAGTTTTGTGCAAATCCTTCGACAACTACCAACATGCGATGGATCTTCCTCGAACGGAGGCACCGCCCCCTTAAAGGTACATATCAAATTCAATATTCCTATATTTGAAGGTCAGATAGATGTAGATGAGGTAGACAAATGTTTGAATCTGCTAGAAGGGTATTTTTCTGTCCATAACTTTTCAAATAGAGAAAAGATTACTTTTGCGCTCCTCAAAGTCATCCCCCATGTCAAAGATTAGTGGGAAACTTTCTGTGAGCAAAAGGAAATAGAGGAAACCTCATTATTTACAGTTGCACTCACCTAGGAGTCCTTCATGGATGCTATTAAGGAACAATACTACCCTATCGAAAGTTATGATGATCTTTATACAAAATGGACCACACTGCGGCAGGAAAGGGACCAAGCAGTGCCAGAGTTCACAAATATATTCCATACCTAGCGTACCAAGATGGGTATCAAATATTTTGAGCAACATCTGGTGCTCAAGTACCGCAGTGGTATGCATAGATACATCTAGGTAGAAATGGAGTTTCTGGACATCTCGTCCTTGCGCGCGGCCTATCGATATGTCATCAAAATCGAGCAGAAGTTTAAACAAAAACCACAGCAATTTGGGTCTAGGAAGCACTCACAATAGAAGCAGGGAAAGGGTAGCATAACCCATAGAACAAAGGACAGAGAAAATATGGACAACCTCATGACAACCAGTCAAATCCACAAACAAAGAAGGACAATGGAAAGATGAAGAAATATATCAAAAAGTGGTGTGACTTCCATAAGAGCCCCTGGCATAACACTGTTGATTTCCGCTCAAAGTATTCATTACTGGCTGACATGAAAGCCTCTGAATCATAAGTGCGTTTCGAATATTAGTCAGAACCAAAAAAGGGGAGATGGATCATTGACGGGAAACCCAATGTCATTGTTTCTACCAACAAGATCCAGCCCGGTGAACCTAGTGAGCCAGAGGAAGGAGAGTGCCTCTTTCATTCACAGATGTGGGTGAAAGGAACCCCACTACACTTCATCATTGATAGTGGTAGCCAGAAGAAACTCATCTAAAAGGATGTCATCAAGTGTCTAGACTTGTCGACAATGCCGCACATGTATCCCTACACCATCGGATGGCTCCACCATGGAAGCGATCTTTGCATCAGCCAATAGTGTTGTATGTCCTATGACATCAAGCCCTTCAAAGATGAGGTATTGTGTGTTGTTTCTCTCCTTGAAGTTTGTGATGTTATTTTGGGCCAACCTTATTTATGGAAATGTCATGTTGTATATGATTCTAGGCCTCCCAGTGTTATTATTACTTTGGACAGTAACTTGTACAGGATACCCGAGGTAGTCCCACCTAGTGCCATTTCCTTGATCTCTTCCAAGCAATGCAGGAAGGTCATCTCTCAAACTAAGAATTTTGTCTTCTTCGTGATTCGCTCTAAGAGTAAGCGAAAGATTTCAGCCACATCCATGACCTTCGCGGTCGACCTCTCCACGTAGTAGAAGCAAGTGGATAAGGTAATGGAAGAATACAAAGACATCTTCTCCTCACCTATGGGGGTACCTCCGCACTGTTAGGTCAAGTGTTCCATCGATTTGACCCTCGATGCACCACTACCCAATGGGCCAGTCTATTGCCTCTTTCTATTAGAAAATGAATAGATCAAGCGTCAGATACAAGAACTTCTCCACAATGGGAACATATGACCCAATGCATCACCTTGTGGAATCCCAATCGTGCTTGTGCAGAATAAATACGGGACCTAGCGACTATGCATTGATTATCAGGCCCTAAATAAAATCACAGTTAGGAAGTGGTACCTGATTCCCCAAATCGATGATCTCCTCAATCAGCTCATGGGAGGAAAATACTTCAGTAATATTGATCTGAAGTTTGGCTACCATCGGGTCCCAATAGAGCAGACATATGTATGGAAGACTGGCTTCAAGTCAAAAGAAGGTCTTTTTGAATGGTTGGTCATGCCATTTGGTTTGAAAAATGCACCAAAAAATTTCATGAGGATGATGGACGATATCTTATGGCCATTCACCAATTCTTTTGTAGTGGTGTATCTAGATTAAATCCTCATCTTCAGCAAGACTTGGGCGGAACACTTGCAACATATTCAACAGGTTCTGCAAACTCTACAATAGCACAAGCTATATGCCAATTTGGAGAAATACTCCTTCAGAATGGATAGGGTCCAGTACCTATGTTACATCATTGATAAGAATGGTGTGCATGTAGATCTAGCCAAGATCTAGGTCATCCTTGATTGGCCAGCCCCAACCACGCTCACTAATCTTTTAAGCTTCTTAGGCCTTGCCAATTTCTATCGCAGGTTCGTGTTGGGATTCTCCCATATTGCATGGGCCCTTGGCAGGGTAACCAGGGGTGGTGGTAAGGAAAATTTTGTGTGGGGCCTCTCCCAACAAAAAGTGTTCGATGATTTGAAGCAACGCTTGTGCTGATCCCTAGTGCTTTCATTACCTGACCTGCAACAACCCTTTGAGATTGAGACAAATGCTTTATACTATATTGTGAGTGCAATTCTCACTCAGCACGACCACCCCATGGCTTATCATAGTGAGACATTATCAAATGTTGTTCGTAAGTACCCTACTTACGAAAAGAAATGTACTCCATTTTGTAAGTCTAACACTAATGGAGACTTTACATTCTCGAGAAGGAGACAGTCATCCACACTGATCCTAAGCCACTGCACTTCATGCAGACACAAGGAAAATTGCAAAATGACCACCATCAGAATTGGTCCACATACTTGCAGCAATTCCACCTCAACATCAAGTATAAGACAAGAAGTACCAATCATGTCGTTGATTGCCTCAACCAACCTCCAGTTGCGACACTCACCACGGTGATAGACTCTTGCGGCCACAAGACCTCTGGATGGCCCCAACTCTATGAGAAAGATCCTGACTTCGCCACCACCTACCAGATGTTGGGCATAAACACAATTGCCACTAATTTCCATATTTAGGATGGGTTGTTTTGTCATTTGGGCCATCTCTACATTCCATCAAGCAAGTGAGTGAAGCTGATTTGGGAATCCCACTATAGTCGGGTGGTAGGATACTTTGGCATAGAAAAGATAGTGGCAGTGTTGCAGCAACATTTCTACTGGTCGAAACTTCAACAGGATGTCAGTAAGTATATAAGGTCCTGCACTGCCTATGTTATTACCAAACCAACCACTAAGAAACAAGGTATGTACACTCCTATGCCTACTCTTGACAAGTCATGGGAATCCATCTCAATGGACTACATGTCGGGCCTTCCATCCACCAAGCAGGGAAATGACTGTTTTTTTGTGGTTGTTGATCGCTTTTCCAAGATGGTGATTATGGTTGCCTGCAAGAAGAGCATCATCACAGAGGCCACTGCCAAGCTCTTCTTTGAACAAGTTTGGGTACATTTTGGAATACCATAAACCATTATATGGTTCCTCAACACATTATGGTTGAGCCTATGGTCACTGTTCGACACCAAGCTCACCAAATCCACTACCTTACACCCCCTAGACAGATGGCCAAACTGAGGTCGACAAACAGATGATCATGCATATCCTGTGCTTGTACAATTCCAAGCACCCCCGCACATGGGATGAGAATATTCCCTATGTTCAACACAGCTACAACAGATCCATACATAGCTCAATCAGCCACAACCCCTTTCATGTGGGGATGGGATTTCAACCATTGGGTCCCATGGATGTTGCACTACCCCTTGCGGCCACCCAAAAAGACTAATCCCTTGCTCAAACTAAAGTTGACAAAGCCACCTGGTTCATTGAGAAGATCTAGTAAGTCTACCAATAGGTTCAGGATATTTTACAAAAATCCAATGCCAAGTACAAGCAACGCCATGATCAACATCGGGTGCCACACAAGTTTCAGGTGGGAGACAAAGTTTGGTTGCACTTGCAGAAAGAACGCCTTATAGGGCCCCATCAGAAGATTTGTCCACTCCACTATGGAACTTACACCATCACCAAGGCTATGGGCGACAATGCTTCTGATCTTAATATTCCCCCCTTCCTTGGCCTGCACCCAATGTTCAATATGGATCTCCGTCGACCATATTTTCCACCATTATAGGATACATCAGAGATAGAAGAACAATTGACACCAACAGAGCTCAATATTGGTTGAATGGAACAGACATCCACTAATCATATCGTGGACACATAGGTCAAGGGCACTTGCTAACAAAGGATATATCTTTATCAGGTTGTCAAAGCAAGGCAACTCCTGCACCAAGGCAATTGGCTCACCTGGGGCCAAATTCAACAGAAATTTCCTCATCTGATGGGGGAAATCAACGCAATGGAGAAAATTTCTTCCTAAGGGGGGAGGATTGATCCATGTGGATATCAGTGGCCACCCACCTATTCCAACTGGCTCATCTTGGCAGTTTTTCAATTTGGCAGTTTTTTCCTAGTTTTCGGGTTCTGAACTTTAGGAGTTGTTTTGAGGCCCTAAACAACGTTTTTAGGGTTCACCACAATTATACTATAAATAGAGTCAGAGTATGACGATATAATGTGTAGTCCTCGGATATACCTTTCTAATGGGCTATCGTGCATCTAAAATGGATATCATATGCAAAAGTTACAACCCCATGAATTTGATGTACCAACTTACCCGAATGGGACCCACATGACTCTTGGTGCTTCATCTCCTAGGGTTAGGTTTTTGGATGTCTAGAGTTTTGGAATTCATGTTTATTGTAAAAATGATTTCAGATCTTCATGGTACCCATCTTCTTGCAAATGAGAGCAGTCATCACATCTCTTCTCAAAGATAAGTCGTCATCATTCTAGCAAGTTTATTTCAGTATGCATTTTACAATTTCAACATATTTCTTTATTAATAGAAGCCAAGATTTACAGTATCTATGTTAATGGTCATTGAATCTTTTTGTTAATAATATATATTTGTATTCATTTCATTCTACTCATAAAATCTGGATCACATCTGACATCCTTTCCTGAAGCTATTCTTCAACTGCATAACTGAAATCTCTCTAACGACTACAACTCCTGGAATGCCTTGAATCTTTCCTTGCCTCCCTTCCTCATAAAGACATGTGATCATCTTGTTGTATCATTCTAGGACAACATGATGTTTTCCCAACCAATCCATGCCAATTAGAGAATCATATGAACCCAATGGTATGATGTTTACATCCACCTTTGTATTGATTTCATTCATGTCTATCGAACAATCTTTGACCAACTCGTTGATTTTCTTCTTTGCCCACATGGCTAACTGAACTAACCAAGATTTAGTATGCTTACTTATTTGCAAGTGAAATATTTCAACAATGTTAGCATTTATGTAACTATGGTTAGCTCCAAAATCAATTAAAATTGCTATGGGCTCATTATTTATCTTACCTTCCACTTCAATCATGGGATATTTATGTTTATCTTGTTTGTTATCCAAGGTTTCATAAATCCTTGGCATGCTTCTACCCATGTCTTCCATTGTTTCAGCCTATTGAATGTTTTGGACAGTTCTCATTCTTTCTTCTTTGTGAGGGAAATCCCTATATAGATGATTTCCCTCACATCCCCAACATTGCACCAACTACTGCCTTGGCCTTTTTCCAAATGAATCTATAGTCTTGTGTTCATTTTGATTAGACCTTGTTGATTGTCTTGGGAATTAATCCTGAAAAAGGGTGGCTTAAAACCCTTTTGTCTTTTATCCTTTTTACCCTTCATCTTGTCATTCCAAGCTTTTTGGAAAACTGGTCTTCGTTTGCATTGCTCATACAAATGTCTTGTTCTCCTTATGGTTTCCTCCAAGGTTTTGGGGTTATCATATTGAATATTATCATTGTAGAAGGAGGGTAACCCACTCATAAACCTTTGGATTTTGACCTTCTCATCCTTGATGAAATCAACATACTTTAACAATTCAAGTAACTACTTCTCATATTCCTCCATCGTCATAGTTCCCAACTTGTGTTCAAAGAACTCTTTTATATTTCTTTCATAGTAATGCTCGGAAAAATATTTCTCTTGGAAATATCCCTTGAACTACCTCTGTTGGAACATAGAATGGATTCTAAAAACAAAATTTTAAATTTTTTAAAATAGATGTTTTGAATTTTACTTGCGTGAGGGTATTCATATAAAATTTTCGGAGTTTGTCATAGGTTCCTTTTGGTTTCCTAGTTTGAGTGATTTTTTGTTTTCATAATTTTCCATTTTTAATAATCTTATCATCTCTTTATCCGCAAGAGATTTTCAGCGATATAAAATTTTCCTCATTTCGATCCTGAGATCAAAAGTTATAGCCTTTTGAAGTTTCGTATTTTTTTCACTGTTTTGATGGTGTGGCAGCAGTGGATTATCATAATCCACACGACGCCCCTATTTTACCGCCACATATGGGTGGCACATCAAATATTTTACCGCCACATATGGGTGCCACATCAAATTTTTTTTTTTGGGGGGGGGTTGATCATTTTGAATATGTGGCGCATCAAATATTTAATATTTTACCGCCAATCAAAAGTTATAGCCTTTTGAAGTTTCGTATTTTTTTCACTGTTTTGATGGTGTGGCAGT
>ML800825.1:609693-622494 GCA_009831015.1 Picea engelmannii
CAACATCGTAGTGAAAGAAGTTTTGAAGTAGGGGATTGGGTGTTTTTAAGACTACAACCATAGAAACAGATGTCCCTCAAGCAAGCCAAGAAGGATAATAAATTATCACCAAAGTACTATGGACCTTATAAGGTGTTGCAAAATATTGGTAATATGGCATACAAATTGGAGCTACCTGCATCTTCACGAGTACACCCAGTTTTCCATGTTTCATGCTTAAAGAAGGTTATAGGTGACAAGATCCCAGTTCAAACTATATTTCCAAAACTTGACAAGGAAGGAAAAATCATATTATAGCTTGAAGCCATCACTAACACAAGAATTCGCCAGCTGAGGAATAGATCCATTTCAAAGTATCTCATTAAATGGAGGAAATTTCCGGCTGAAGATTCCACTTGGGAAGATGAATCTTTTATACAGAAGCATCCGGATTTACTCAAGTGTTGTGGACAACACTTGTCTCAAGGGGAGGGGCATGTTAAGCCCTAATATTGGCTCATTACCCCTTAATTGGGGCATATTATATTAGTAATGTTATTTTATTTATGTCGGTTTTAGGCCATTAGTTGTAATTATACCTCCTAGTCTCCTATATATACCAAGGAGACATTTTCATTTTGAATCATCTTGTACTTGAACATTTAAGTGGGGTAAAAGGAGGTTGCCCCCACGAAGAGGCTTATTATCTAAAATTATCTCTTTTTCAAGGCATTGAGTACTTTTCCTGAGGTTTTTTTATGCTATATTGATGTTTGGTTCTTAACACTAAGCTTATGAGCTCCTGGTTAACATTAAATCGTTGAGAAATTTATATGACATAGATTGCACTCAACATACACACATACAACAAAAATTTCAAAAATCCTCAAAAAGATGTGGGTATTCTGCTCGCATTACGTCCTCGTTCTCCCAAGTAGCGTCCTCGGGACCGTACCAGGTCCATTGGACCTTTACAAGCCCTATGTCTCGATTCTGGAGCTATTTTATTGTCCGGTCCAGAATGCGTACCAGATGCACTTTGAAAGAGCCTTCTTGCTCCACTTGAATCACATTCTAATCAATAACATGATTAGCATCAGGTATATATTTCTTGAGAAATGATACATGGAATACATTATGAACAGACATATATGCAGGCAATGCAATCATATAAGCTATTGGACCAATCCTCTCTAGGATTTCAAATGCCCCATAATAGCGAGTTGTCAACTTTGAACAATTTCCCAACTTCAAGGAACTTTTGTTGGCCTTAACCTTCAAGAACACATGATCACCCACTTTAAATTCCCTGTGAGTTCTGCCCTTATCAACATAGTTTTTCTGCCTATCTTGGGCAGCCTTTAAATTTTGCTTTATTTTCAACATTTTCTCCTCCATTTCACTAAGCAAATCTGGCCCAACCACTGCTCTATCTGTTGGGTTATCCTAGCTTACCGGTGTGTTGCACTTTCTGCCATAAAGTGCCTCAAATGGGCTCATCTTTAGAAATGTTTGGTACCCATTGTTATAAGAAAACTCTATTAAGTGTAGGTAATCTTCCCATTTTGATGGTTTATCCATCACATACATCCTCAACATATCCTCAGTCACTTGATTCACCCTCTTTGTTTGTCCATCTGATTCTGGATGATAAGTTATACTAAAATTCAAATTTGCTTCAAATCCATTAAATAATCCTTTCCAAAATTTCGAGGTAAATTTTGGATCTCTTTCAGACACAATTGTCTTGGGTATGTCTTGGGGATAGTCATGGTACCTCCTTGAACACATCTTCAAAATATTCGATGACTGCATAATATTCCAAATTTATTACCTTATCTTTAGGTGTCTCTTCGATATGAGTTGCAAATATTTGACACCCTTTTCTGTAACATTTCTTCAGCTGCAATGTTGAAATTTCTTTGATGGTTACTGCCCTGGGAATTCCCTGCATTTTCCTTAGGTTCCCTTCATCATCCAAGAAAGTAAATGCCTTTTAATGACATTCTAAGATAACATGATGTTGGTCCAACCAATCCATCCCAATTAGATAATCATAGGAACCTAAAGGCAAGATGTTCAAATATGCCCTGGTGTTCAGTACATTCATGTCCATAGAACATGACTTCACCATTTCATTAACTTTTCTTTTGGCTCCGGTAGCCAGCTACACCAACCAAGATTTCCCATGCTTTCTTCTTAGAAAATTCAAAATTTCCACCATCTTAGGATCTATATAACTGTAACTAGCTCCTTAATCAAATAAAATAGCAATGGTTTGTTTGTTAATCATACCTTCCACTTCAATCATTTGTGACTGATACTTTGCTTGCTTGTTGTCCAGGGCTGCATAGATCCTTGGAACATTTTTGCCCATGTCCTCCACCGTTTCATCTTGTTGTACATTGTGGACAATCCTCACTTTTTCACCTCTGTAAGGACAATCTCTGAACATATGATCTCCTTTACAACCCCAACATTGAATAGGTGGATGCCTTGGCCTTTGACCCCCTGTCTCAATCATTCTGGGTTCTCTAGAAGTTGGTTGTCCCTAAGGATTATTTCTAAAGAATGGTGGCTTAGTTCCCTTCTTCCTCTGATCCATCATGAATTTATTTTTGTCTTCCCAAGCTTTTTGGAAAGTTGACCTTGCTTTTTGCTAATCATAAAGGCATTTACCTTGCCTTATGGTCTCCTCCAATGTCTTGGGATCATCATACTGTATTTTGTCACTGATAAATGACGGCAATCCACTCAAATACCTCTGAATCTTAACTTTCTCATCCTTGATGAAAGATACATACTTCAACAGTTCTAAAAACCTTCTCTCATATTCACCTATGGTCATACTCCCAAGCTTGAGTTCAAAGAACTCTTTCATTTTATTTTCATAGTATCTCTTAGTCAAGTATTTCTTCTCAAAATACTTCTTGAATTCCCTCCAAGTAACACTTTTCTCTTTAATGTGTTGCACCTGCACAAGTTGATCCCACCACATGGATGCCTTTCCCTTGAGTTGATAGATGGAGATTCTTCCTTATGCATGAGAATAATAATTATGCAATTGAAAATGTTTCCTCATGCCCAACAGTCATGTCTCTACATCTTCATCCTTCTTGTGCTCACCATCAAATGTAGGAGGTTTGATTTTGTTCATTTCTCCTTGTAGCTCATCCACCCCAAGCCTCTCATGCTTCCTGATAGGGGATTGACTTAATTTGTTGTGTTCTCTCTTATTGGAATGCCTCGGGGAGTGATGGTGATGACTGCTAACACTTATGGTTCTTGCTTTATCATCAGGAGACCTGAGACTTGTTGATTTCCTTGAGCCACTCTCCTTATCCAATTTATTTTATATTATGTTCAAGCTCTGCATTAACTTCCTGTTGAATTCCTCTTGTTGTTCCTTGGTTTTCATAATCCTTTCATGATCAAATTTATGTCTTTGTACATCCTTCTGCAGATTTTATGGTCTCTACCATTTTCATGTTTTCATCCCTTCCTTCTCCATGTCCATTGGAGTTTGTTCCTTCAATACCCAAATGGACATCCATCCCTCTGATCTCATATTCTTGGATGTAAGTCCCCTATGCATATTCCATTACTTTGGACTCTGTGTTGATCTTGATATAATCTAGTTATTGTTAACTCTACAAAATGTGAAGTCAACAAACTTTGTCAGGCTAACTGTTTCAACAATTTCATGAAAATATGAACCATTCTAGTTCAATAATATATCATAATTATTTCTTCTAATTTCCTAGAAAATTGAATTCCCAGATCAATTTTTTGGGTGAATAAATATATCCTACTGCTCAAGACATTTCCAACTCTTGTTTCCATGCTCAATTCTGAGTCTTGAGCAAAAAGTTATGGTTATTTGAAAATTGCCCATTAATTTTTTTGTTCACACTTCAACTTGGCACAACTATGTGCTATAATTATGCATTTTTTCACCTAATCCATTGTATTTTTTGTAGGATCTCAATTGTGTTTCTTCATATACATATTATGGACACTCTGTCCAAGTTTCACCTTTTTCTGGGTTCCGGGGTGCTAGTTACAGCATGTTGAAGTTCTAGGCCAATTCGTGTTTTTGGTCTGGAATGCTACAGGCACCTTAATTTCCATATTAAACATTTTTAACATGCTCGGAAATTTAATTCATCTCTATTAATGTCTTCTATGTTTCAATATCTTTCCATTGACTACTCATGTGCCTCAATCTGATTCTGGAGGAGAAAGTTATAGCTCTTTAAATTTAGTTGGGTCTTAAAATTTACCCTCCACTGTTTGTGTTGTAACTTTCTCATAAAAGCTCTGTTTGACGAACGGTTTACACCATTAGAAAGCTCTCTCTGAGATATTTTATTTGAGCTGCAGAGACAAAGTGTGTCTTAGGTACACTCTCTTCTTGTTGTTTTTGAGTAGTTAAAATCGCTTTTAAGGGCCTCAAAAACGCACTGTGAAAAGATGACGTTCAAACAGTATAAAATGTCACAGAAATTCGTTGGTTTCCACTGTTGTTCACCATCCAAACGACTTATCACGCACAAATTTCAACCTGTACACCCATATTTAGCATGCATAGCAACAACACAAGCTAAATCGTGCTCTGCGTACCTATAACCATTGTGCATCACTTCTCTGTCGCGTCAATAAATGGCGCACACTACTTTTCTGTCGCGCACCAATATCCACCGCACACAGTTTTGGTTCTTGCACTATTACATGTTGCGTGCAATTTTTGTATCGGGCGCTGAAGTTTTGCACTCATTTCACTCTATGCACTGCACCATGCCAAATTTTTGTATGCCCCCACCGCGCACCAATACTCTGCGCGCACCATTAACTAAACTGTCGCGCGACAACATATACCCACATTGCGCGCACACCAACAAAGTTTCTTTGCACTCTGCCAATACTACGCACACCACGCGTGCCATTATTATGTGTGTGCACACAACGTGCACCTTATTATTCATATGCACATCGCGCGCTAGTATTATGTGTGTGCACACTACGCGCACCTTATTATGTGTATGCACACAACGCGCTAGTATTACGCATGCGTCACTCAATCCGCACCGTGCAATGCTAAATTTAGCGTGCACACCCGCACACCAACATTTTTCCGCGCGGCCACAAATTTTAGCGTGCACACCCGCACCCGCACACCAACATTTTTCCACGCGGCGCCAAATTTTAGCGTGCCGCCACACGCCAATATTTTTCCGCGCAGTGCCCAATTTTTACATATCACAAGATTTTTACTATGCATCATGCATTTTTAGTGCACCCACCTGCACATTCATTTTTATGCGCATCAATTCCTTATGAATTTCATTGCGAAAATTGGGGCTTTTTTCTAACTTTTTCCCCAATTTACCATAGACATTCAACAACTATGAAATTTTCTCAATTTCACCCCGATAACACCAATTCAACCTCTGCAACAACAAATCGTTGTGGGTCGACATTTCTGGAACGATTTTTTCCCACACTCAATTCACGAATTGAGAATTTTAATTACTAAATTCGCTCCATCTGTCATGGCTTCATTGCAACTTCAAATTCAACCAATTCCAGGTCTGGATTTTCTAGAACATATATTAACTCAAGAATATCTTACCACATGGCCAAATATTTCAATTTTCTCATGAATTTAACAACAGAAATTGGGGCTTTTCCCAATTCTGCACAATTGTTGTTACTTTTTACCATGGACGCTCTGCAACTCGAAATTTGGCCACTTCGAAATAAATCCTCTATGAAATTTCGCTTCAACTCAACTTGCTCGACCCATCCAGGCTCAGTGTTGAAAACTGGAGCTCTGATACCATATTGTAACATCCCCAACCACCCATGTCAAGCCATGCTACTCCAGAAAACGCTTTTGTTCTCTGCTCAACATACTGTAACATACCCAACATCCAACTGAGCTATGCCACATAAAAAAATTTAACTGCATGCAATTAAAACATATACACACATAACTCTTGCGGAAATTTATATATAAAACGTAAAGAGACAAATATGTTTTGTAAATGCACGGATTCATACTGAAATAACATTAAACATATACATGCAATACCCATAAATATAAAAATAGTTATAACCACACATAGGATAAACCCATAAAAATAAACACGTAAATAATAATGCAACATGTAAATTTATCACACAATTGACACTTATCTTGGTAAGAATATCACCAACTGTGTGCAGACCTTCCAAAAACCTTCCAACCTTAAACCACACTGCTCATCACTCTCATCAGTCGGTCACCCTCGAGCTGGGACTAAACTCCACCCGAGTAAAGGGGTTCCTAACCAAGCTGACTATCTCAGAAAATAAGAAAGACTCTGTCACAGGTGCCAACTCAAACTAACAGCCTACAGTCCCTCATTCCCCACATGCTTGTCCCTCCCCAGGAAGTGTGCCCCTTATCTGCTCAACATTCCTTCGACTGCCCCACTTCCTTTCCAAGCTTCAGCAACAGGCCGGACAGGAAGTCTCAGAGCCCTGTAGTTGTAATTTAACACCTTTAGGAAATCAATTCCCAACAATTCTCTCACCCAGAGAGAAATTGCTCACAAGCCTGACAACCTGCCTCTTCAATATTCCACGGGCCTGACTACTCGCTTCTTCAGTCCAACTCCTAAGCTAACCAACTACACCAACAAGTATGGTTATGGATACAAATTCATGTACAATGACATGAAGGTACCGGGGATAGCTCAATGAGTGTGTGAATGATCATGGAATGGATCATTGAATGATGGAAGGAATGGTGGTTGAATGATGGAAAATGAACTAAGTCCCAACAATATGCATGTCCCCAACTTGACACTTGTCATGTTGAGAGATACTTTGGTCCACTTGTCCCCATCCTTATAACTTAGGATAAAATAATTATCCATACTTTATACTTAAGAAATATTAATATGCTATTCCTTTTTGGCTTAAGCTCCCTAGCTTAGCCCCTTTCCCTTAACTTTTAGCCCCCCTTTCCCTAACTAGTGGAGTTTAGTCCCCCATACTCTTTTATCGTGGTCGGTCTACATGCAACGATGTATTTTATATTAATGATGAGACATATACAAAAATAGGCGCACTGGTCTTTACCATTTAGGCTCTCTTGCCTACTACAAACATAAGCCTCCTAGCTTATAATAACTGGCTCACCAACCTATAAAACACAACATATACACAAACGCTCGTTGGCCTCAAAATCGTGTGCACTTAAGTTGTTGCGTGAGGTATCCTAGAATGTGCACACTTCATCATTTTACTGCGCAGTACATGCGAGCACTATACCATGAAAGGTGCATACAAAAATGATATCAAACAACTCACCACCTTACGTACATTTTCATTTTACATTTACAATTGGGTTCGGCCTAAGGATAGTACACGTTACAAGCGAAACCGAGTAAAGAGCATTCCAAAAAATACTAGAGTTCTAATTCAAAGTATGTTAATGCCAATTCATTGTACTTATTTTTCTATAGAAATGTGACATTACTATTTGATAACAACATATATACTTAGTATCAACAACTTGTATAGAACCTAGCTATACTGAGATAATATATCATAAAAAGTTTACAAAAGCTAGTTTAAAGATGACAATGGAAGGGGGTACCATTTATGTATTTCCACTAGGTCTTCGTCATCCTCATCCAACCTAATGGGATTGGATGGAGTGCCCTCTAGAGTTTGAACTCGAACAACTACAACAATAGGAACACTCTGAATGTCATTGGGGTATGACGCAATGATTTCCACATTGAAGTTTGCCTTGCATACTTCCTCAAACTTTTGAATCTAACAAATCTAGTTTATGTGTTATAGCTTGTTGTTGTTGTCCCTTCTCTTCGATGACTTGGGAAATATTAACTTAAAGGCTTTAGTATCTCTTGACCTAGAGAAGCTAGTATTAGGCAATGAGTCCTTAAACTTCAATTCCAACTAAGATTTTGAAAGCTTCCTTCTTTTTTGATAAATGGTTTGCTCCATATATGCCATCTCCTACTTGGTACTCTTAGGAAACATGCAATGGTGATCTATTGCTTCTTTCGTGGCATCTGCTTGAGCTCTAGTGATCTTTTGGGTTGTTTTTCTATAATGGTAACTTCTAGTTGGCCGCCTTGGCCTTGCATATTAATTCTCATTCTTTCTTTTGACCCTTCTTCCTTCATGATTGACAAATTGCCATGACCAGAAGTGAAACAGTGTGGGAAGGGAATATGACTGACAAAAAGAACTTGTGAACTAGTGGATTAGGGTTGGGTGGGAATGAGAACTAGCGAATTCTTATCGACTCTTACCATGACTTATTTAACCCTAGAAATCATAATGAATAAAAAACCCATCAATATAACTAAAGACTAGAGATAAAGACGAGTTCCTTCTAGCTCTAGGTCTAAGTGACCAACATTAACATCTTTCTTAAGCTATACTTATCTCTAAAAACCTAAAAACTTATTGAATTAATGATATCACACTTCTTTTGATCCATCATCATTCAAAACCAAGCAATTGAAATGAAGTGAGTTTGTTTGATCTTAATGGACATCATACAAGCCCCACTCCATTGAAGAACAATTGACATTAAAGAGATCCAATGTAGTGGCATCTAGCGAACACATAGATTGGGCTCATATTAAGAATACACACCTATAAAAACTAATATTAAAAAAAACTCATTATTGTAATTATGATATGCAATCCTAAAGTCTCATCGCTTTTCCTTTCTCTTAACTTCCTTTTTATTCTTGACATCAAGTGTGAACTACAAGTTTTTGAGGTGGGACTCAAATTTTACTTTATATATTTTAATTTGAATTTAAAATAAAAGTTGAATTTTATAATTTATTACAACTATTTCAATTTTAAAATATAAGTAATTATGAAAAAATAAATTTTAAAATAAAAATAAAAATATTTTAATTTTAAATCACCAATATTATTAATTATATATAATAAAATAATAATAATAATAATAATTTAATTTTAAATTATCAATTTTTAAAATTCTATAACTTTTGCTTTTAATGTCTTTAAAAAATATAATAAGTATAAATTTTTTTATTAAAATTGAATGAGGAAATTTTGTAGAGGAGTTTTCGAAGTTAGTGGGAAAAGGGTGAGATAGCTACAATTTATCTTAATTATATGGTATATTATTATTATTTTTTAATTTATAGTAATTAAGATGATGATGGTTATTTGAGATCAAATTTGGTTTATTAAACTTTAAGAAAGGTAAGATATTACTTAGTTTTTTAAATTAGGGTTGATCACCTCCTTATAATATTTTATTTTTCTTTTATTCTCCTATTCTTTATGGCACCACAATTTCTCCTTAAATTTAGAAGTAATAATATTTTTAATATTATCTTTATTCTGCAAAATAATCTCTTTCTTTATTCCCAATGATTTAGCCATTTAACCAAGAGATAAATTTTATATTAAGAAATACATTAAATACCTAATCATAATCATATTAAGAGATATATTTTATATTTTAAATAAATATATAATACATATAATAAAATTATATATATATATATATATATATATATATATATATATATATATATATATATTCCTTTTCTAATAAATTCAATAAAAAATAAAAATAAATTTAAATTAATATAATTTTTTTTTTCAATTTTTTCAATTTATAATAATATATAATAATATTTAAAATACATTATTAATGTCATTGAAAAGCTAATCCATATCAATAATGATGAGTTCCAACCTGATGAGTTCCAACCTTTTCAACGTGAATCTAAGTCATATTTCACAACACAAAAGGAGCCACATCCAACATTCATCCACTTTTGGCCCATATACTTTATTATGTACCCTTTCCCGCTTTTGACAAAGAGCGTTACAGCCCAAGCTTTTCTAGAATTGGAGATATTTGATCTTAACGGTTTTGACCAAAAACAAGAAGTCAACAAAGCATACATAATTAGGCAATGACATGACTATTGGAAATTTAATATAACGGAATTTAGCAAATGGGTTATTTATATTGAAATGATTAATTTTTATGTTTTTAAATAATGATTACTTGAAGGAAATTTAAAAAAAAAAATTAACATGTTCCTTAAATTACGGGGATTCCATCTTCTCATTCTTTTTTGAAAAAGAAAGTCTAGAAGAGAACTTTCTTTGTTGAAAAACTTGTCAGCCATGGAACTTAACTTTATGTCAACATGTAATCTTTCCCTACGCGATTAGGGTTTGAAGCATCGAATGCAGAGTAACAGGGTTTGAAGCCGAACACGCTTCGTCTGAGTTCGGAAGAGGGTGAATAGGCAGTCACTGACTGGCCTCAACATGGCGGCTTCATCGGGAGGAGGGACGCCCCCCTCCTACCGTAACATTGTGAGCGGCGACACATCCCCTGCGGATTCGACCCAACCACCGACAGCTCCAGTGCTGGGAGCAGCATGGCAAGCGAAGATGAAAGGAAGTTGTTTACCAAGAGCGGTTAAAAAACCACGATTTGTCATCCCGGAGAATAAATTGGACGAGTATCGAGGCTATATGAAGAATCATGCTTTAATCTGTAAGTTTATTGGTATTTGGCCCTCTGAAAAGGAATTAATGAAATGGATTCAAACAAAATGGCAGCCCAAAGGTCACATTGATCTGAAATTAGGGGTAAAGGGTTTTTTTACAGTCATTTTTTCAAACTTACAGGATAAAGAACGCATTTTTGAAGGAGGGCCCTATTTTTATAGCAATGCAGGGCTTTTCCTCAGACAATGGGAGGAATGTTATAACCCTGAACATGAGCAATTTCTCACTGCCCCTGTCTGGGTTCGCCTCTTTGGGCTTCCCATGGATTTTTGGGACCCAGAAATTTTAGAAGGTATAGGAAATTCTTTAGGTTCTTTTGTAAAAATTGTTGAGGCCACAGCACGAGGCCGATACACATCCTTCGCAAGAATTTGCGTTTATATGAATATATCTGAACCCTTACCAGACATGATCGAGTTGGAATATGCGGGTAAAGTTTGGCAACAACCTTTAGATTTTGAACATATCCCCTTTCGCTGTAGACGCTGCCATGAATATGGCCATTTGTACAAATCCTGCCCTTTAAATGGCCCTCTGCAACAACCTTCCACTGTTAATAAAACTGAGCAATTACCACGCAAAGATGATGAAGGGTTTGTCCTGATCTCTAATAAAAAACGCCAAATGCGTCCACTAAACCCTCGCCCAGGGCAAACTTCTAAACAAAATTCCCCCGGCTCGGTATCAACGGAGAACAAGTATGAGGTCTTACAGGACGAAGGAGATCTGGTCGCCCAAGAAATAGCAATGGATGAACCACAGGTTTATCATATGGCGACCACACCGCAAAATCACTCTTCGAAGCGAAAGGCAAGGTTGGAAACGGAAGTAGCTGAAGAGACTATGGTACATGAACTAACCCCAATGGAGGTAGAACAATCCAAAGAGGACTTAAGTGCAGAAGAGAAGCTGATGAGGCGTCTTTTGTTTGAATGGAGAAATCTTGATGACCGATTCATACCAGTTGAGGAGAAAAATTTGTATAAGGAAACCTTTGAACATTATCTTTCAGAACAGGCTAAGATGGAATCCCAAGCACAACCTCCAGGAAAAAAGATGCCTCCCCCTACTAAGCAAGCAAAAAAGAGAGGAAGGCCAACCTTGCAAGAATCCATACAGCTAGTTGGAGAAATGCTGATCAACACGGGCAAGATAATACCGTTAACAACGGTATTCCAACAACTACCCAAGAATTTATTATGAAAGTACTCTCCTAGAATATTAGAGGCCTTAACAGTAAGGGCAAACAGAGACATCTAAAAGCGAAATTGCAAGCAAAGAAACCTCAGGTTATGTTATTACAGGAAACTAAAGTTTCGGGACAGAAATTGCAGTCAATAATACAATCACTGAAACTACAGTATGAAGTCATGGAAATTGATTCGGCTGGCACCTCCGGAGGTATTGCGGTATTATGGAATGGAGCAGAGGTTAGTGCTGAAGGATGGATAGGGTGTCCCCGAATTTTATCAGCTATCTTCCGGCAGATAGGATCCGAGAACAACATTCTAATTTCAACGGTGTATGGACCTCCTATTCCAGGAGAGAGATCAGATTTCATTAAAAGCATTAGAACCTTGCGTACGATGCATCAGGAGAAGTATTGGTTACTAGGGGGGGATTTCAATATGATATTGAATCTCTCGGAAAAGAAAGGAGGAATAAGAAGGGAAGATCCGGAAATGGCTCTGTTTCGGGAGTTACTTCATGATTTACGTCTAGTTGACATACCCACCGTAAATGGACAGTGTTAACTCCCAAAATGAAACCGTCCTTTTGGCCGAGTTTGGGTGGATATCATAGTTTTCAGTAGTAGCTTCAAGTCATTTTCGAGTTTTTCAGTTCAGAAAATTTTTGGTTTTTGTGGTGGCTCTTAGGAAATAATCGAAAATAAAGTCTTCATCTCAAAAAATGACTGTTTGCTTTCAACAGCTAACCTCATGTTTTAGGACCTATTGTGTGCTGAGGAAAGCGCTAGCTTTCAACAGCTAAGCGCATCGCTTCACCAGTTCAAAACGCTGTGGAAAGTGACAAGGCACAAAAAGCCTGACAGACGACCCACACGTGGCACGCTGTGGAGAGTACCTGCTTTCGCGCCAAGGAACGGTTTTTAAAAAAAAGGGGATATGGTACGTTATTTTGCTTTCCGCGGCTAACACGAACTTCCTATCAAATGCCGAGCTGTGGAAAGGGTTCATTTCCCGCAGTTAGCCGAGT